>JASAMW010007536.1:0-13553 GCA_030247985.1 Epsilonema sp. ZAB3_2
TATGCATTTGGATCATGGATACGTTTACATACCATCATTACAATTATATGAAACCACTGGAAAAAAGAATGAGCGCATAAACAATGAACAAACCTCGAGCCCGACAATAACTTCGTAGTTGGTGTATTTGATGATCAGACTGACGGTTTGCCACGCGAGCAGACTAAAAGCTGCCAACGTAACAATAATCCAAAATACGATTAGCCCTTTATTTTCGGAGCGACCAATGTGTGGCACGCCATGAGCAGTTGTCCATTCGGTAAAATCTTTCCATATCTTCACACGTTTTCCCATGGTATATTATCTGATTTTCATTCCTAATCTTCGTTCTTTCGAAGAAAGTTTTTGTCTGTGTAGTGAACTAACAAAAGGGGCAAGAGCGATAAGTCCAAAAGTTGACGTTATAGGTATCATCTTTGCCTAGCTATTGCTACCATTGGTTACTTCGTATCGGCAACGCTGTCCTGCGGTTAGATACCAAGCTTACCCTTGGGACTTATCATCTACAACCTTTTCTGCCGGTATAGCTTTAAAATTGTACGCTATGGCTGGCTATGCATGCTGACCTCAATGCGTCATCCGTACCATGCGTATGGTAGACTACGTACTGTACTGTGTATGTATGTATGTAAAGATATGTACGTACGTACGTACTACAGTATACGTATCTTACATACATACAGCATACAGTAGTCGTAGCTACGTAGTACGTACCTTATACGCGTACATATGTAGCAAACGTAAGCGCGTACACGTTATACGCGTACTTATAGCAAACGTAAGCGCACAATTATTGACGTTTCACACTCGTACAGCTCGGGGCTTGTTTGATTTCACTTTTATTACTAAAGTGTGACCAGATATTGTTGTACTCCATTGAAATTTTTTCTCGAGAAATAGTGTACGCGACGTAGAGCACTGCTGTCAAAAATTCACGGCTAACTTTTGCTCGCATTGCCAATAAAAAACCGCTTGCGCCTATCTGCTCTCAGTGGCGAGATATCGCCAAATTCCTCATGTACTGAAATTGCGTCGACATTTGGCTGCCGCTAAACCACGCAAACCACGACCCTGTACGCCCGATGCCCATTTTTATTGTTTTCATCACGTATGCATATTTCTACCACTTGATTTTTCGGGCGTTTGCGAGGTTTAGAATTGCCCAATGGTCAACGCCCAATTTGGCGATTTTAGTACTGAAGAAATTTGGCGATATCTCGCCACTGAGAGCAGATAGACGCAAGCGGTTTTTATTGGCAATGCGAGCAAACGTTAGCCGTGGCTTTTTGACCGCAGTAGGCTACTCTACACGTCGCGTATTTCTCGAGAAAAATTTAAATGGAGTACAACATTTCTGGTCACACTATAGTGACAAAAAATCTTCGGCCATTGCCGCGTTACATTATTCAGCAACATTTTGGTTCTTTTTGTGGGTTAGTAGTTGGTACGTTGAGGCATTTCGAATGAAGTGTATAGTATAGTGCATCTGAGTCGAGATCATCCATTATGAGCAGTGGCGTATCAACTTCGACGATTTTGACTCTCTTCCTTTTCGCGTTCTTAGCATGTTATCATCTCAGTTTTTCTAACCCATGGCAGAGAGGAGAATTTGGTGGCTCTTGGTATACATTGTCAAAATGTGCTCCCATTGTTGTCTTGCTGCTGCTTTCCCTGTTTCAAAGCAGCGCCCATCAGCAGAAACATTGGTTCAAGCATCATACAGTGGCTTTGTTGTGCTCTCTGGTTGGTGACATTTTTCTTGCTGCTCGAACAACTTCCAGGTTCCGCTTCGCCGTTGGTACTGTAGCTTTTGGATGCGGACATTTGTATTACCTAAAACTGCTACCGACATCAGTCAGATACCACATCCCGTCCCTGGGCGTGTTGATCCTAATTCATGTGATCGAAGCTGTGTCCTGTTATTCGAAGCTAACGCAAGAGCCACTCTACCTTCAACTGATACTTGGTGCATACTCTCTCGTTCTTTTGTACACAGTCCTTATCGCTATGTCAGCATACGCAGCAAACAAGCAACCATCCAGCATGTGCTACATGCTCGGTTACTGCGTCTTCACAGTCTCTGACGCCATCTTAGCTTTTGATGCATATGCAATGGCTGTGCCAATGTCGCAAGTCGTCGTGATAATTACCTATTTTGTGGCACAGATTTTGATACTTTTAGGCAGTATCTATCGAAAATAGCAGCCCAACCACTAACCAGTACTGAATGTTGAGTGTGTTGTGTTGCATACAAACGTACTACATTATAGATAGGCTATATGATACAGTGTTAAGTTAACAGAACAGTATGAGTTCGAGAACCGTTCAAAAGGATGATTCAACAAGCTGTGTTTTCCGTGTTTTTTTCACAGTGGACGTTGCCCACTCCCACGTGACCGCTGGATGCGTAGTCACTTGATGCTGCTTCATCCAACTTCTTGAGTTCCTCGTCTTCCTCGGAAGATTCGTTGGTGACAGCTGTCATCATCTGTTCTGCTTCCAATTCAGCCAACGGCGACTGAATAGACGAGACTTTTCGGGAAGAGGAGGTGTCAGAGAAGGCGCTCAGAGTGCTGCATCGTCGATTGTAGTAGCGACTGGCCACTCCTGAACCCGACACACTTACACCACCAGATATCAGGGCCAATGGAGCAGCTGCCGCAGCCTCCTCCGCATCCTCCGAAGCATCTGCTAACAACAATTCTACATAGGAGACCATTCGTATACATAGTACGTGTAGTACATCATATCATACATACATGAATACATACATATCATGCTACATACGTACTGTAGGTAGGTACTTACTTACATATGTACAATGTTGCCAAATATTCAGCTATGCATATTGGAGGGCTATGTATGCATGCAATGCATGCAGTATGCACCGGGTATAAATATGGTAAAATTATCGTCACATTGAAGTACTAACCTTTTGCCTTCATCACGCCAAGCAGGGTGAACTTTCCGAAGTTGGTGCTTTTGAAGAGGCTGCGTATCTGATAGCGATTGAACAGCTGCTCATCATGCTTGGCCATGAACACTGAGAGGATGAGAACAGCGGACAGTTCCGTGCAGAGGAAGGAGATCATAACGGCGAGAATGGAATAGCCGAAGCGATAGTTGAAGATCGGCTCGTCCGCCGCTGTTTCCGCGTACATCTTCTTCCCAACCTCTCGAGACACTCGCGCCATGTACAAAATCAAGCACAAAAACGTGGCCATCCCTATCGCACACAGCACAGGGTGCGTGCAATGCCAAAGCAAGACGAATCAACCAAGGAAGACGTTCGAAACGTCTATACGTGTGTGTACTAACAATCATTACCTGTAAGAATATGCAATATACCCGCCACCAAGTTCAACTGATAAGCGGATTTCTTGCAGACACAGATCATGGTGCAGATCCAAGCAATTATGACGAAGAAAGCGCCAATCAGCAGAAACAGCATCGAAATCCGCACTGCCGCTGAAACATCACTCCCACTTACCAGTCCACTCCTCATGCCTCTGTTCGTTTTGTTCTGTGTTCTTCGCTTGTTCCGCTTTGCTGTTCTTTTGTTCCGTTTTTTTGGGTGTTTTGCCCCGGGGCTTTACAAAAAATGAGAGGTCTTTTGGGGGGTTTTTACTCTGGGGGGGGATTTACTCTGGGGGGGGTTTTACTTGGGCAATTTTTTTTTTTTTTTTTTTTGGCTTTTTTTTTTTCTTTCTTTTTTTCTTTTTCGCGTCTCTGATTCTCTTTTCTCTCCTCTTCCTTTCTTCTCTTCCCTCCCCCCCCCCCCCCCCTGTACGTATGTATTTTGTCGTACCAGAGTATGTACGTAGTAGGTACGCTACCTCTACACATGTATGTACCTTCCACAGAAGCGGTTGTATCACCAGGCAATTCACTACTGAAGTAATCGATATAGCGGCATTCATAGCGATTCTCAGCTAAAAGACGAAGCCTTCGTTCACCTGCTGTGTATTACGTACTGTATTTTACAGCGTAATCAACGGGCTCACGTTCATTGAAGCAGGATTTCCAAGTTCCAAGTGTAGAATTCTTGTAGAAGTGTGGCTTTTCTAGTTCCTCCAGCGTCTCAAGCTTCTCATTCAGCGTCTGATTTTTAGGCTGATAGTACTTGAGCAGTTCCTTGGTATAGAGCCAGTTATTTGTGGACATGCCAATGACCAGAAATCCGACAGCCAGAGTGCCAAAATATGCGGACCACTTGAGAAATAAGATTCGATTGCGGGCGGACAGTTTCACATACTGATGTTGAGTCATGTTGAGTAAAGTGAGCAAAAAATGCTGGCCAACGGCGTACGGATGCCAAAAATTAAGGAGGAATGTGAGGGTGGCTGAGGAATTGAAAGAGGCTTCAACAAGGGATACGGGCGAATACTGAGGGGAAGCTAAAGAGCGAGGATCAACAATCGTCACCGTCTTTGGCTGAGATTTTCGCTCATACTCGTAATCCAGAGTATTGATTCTCTGGCGACCCAGACCAACGTCTCTGTCCATCAAATCACTTTTGGTCATAATGTTGTTGATGACGCCTCATTCACAGGTTCCGTGCGTAACGTACCGTATGTTCAATTCAAGCGATGAGAAGGCTTTAGGCGAGTTGTGTGTCAATCAAGAACAAGTTTACAGGTCTCCGTGTATGGCTATGTTCGTGTTCATTCATGGAGACTTCTCTCCCGTAAAACAGAAAAGTACTCACTTTAAGCGCCAGGAGACTTCTTGGTCGGAAACATTGTGGTCCACAGGGATACAGTTTAGAAAAGGGCAAAAGCGGTTAGCGGAAAGCTAATGTAAATAGAAGTGCGTTGGCGTAGAGCGTGGTTTTGGAGGAGCAATCTATTACGCCACGGTTTCTCTGAACAGCGGAACGTGCGCCATCTTGCAATCATTTCAGATCCGCGTAGTAAAAACGGTACACTACTCTATGGTACGTACGTGGACAAAATGAATTTTGAAGCATAACCCGCATTTTGCAAGTAGTTATTTGTTCGTACTAACGAGTTAAATGAAGAATCCCCAAATCATATTTCCCTTCCTCCGCTTTTAATTTTGACTACCCATCTCAAAGTGCCAGTACCCCCCCCCCTTGGACATTCGTCTAGAAAGCAGGATCCATGCTGATGGGTCAGTGCAGCACTCGGATGAGGAAAGTCTGTCTCATCCTTCCTAAAGTACCTGTTTTCCTGCGGGGACGAAAAACTCAGCCTCTACGCCACTGTCGTACTTTCTTGCGAGTCTCCCTCATTTCAATTCCTCGTCAGTAGTTAGTTAGTATTGGAAGGAACAGTTGATTAAGTGGCTTTAGCAATCACAAACAAGGTATCACCTTACAGGGTGGTTTTTTCTCCTTTACGATTTTGACTGAAAATTTCAACGGGTTACCCTGCACAGATTTCGCTCAAATTTCGCCCATATATTCGCGAGCGTTTGCCATTTACTTGATAAAAATTTCGAGTTAAAATTCTGCACTGGTAGTGAGAATTATCCCCTTCCTTCCAAACTTGCAATTTCGAGCTTTTTCTACCCACTTTTTACTGCCAAATGATTGAAAGACGCTTGTTGGATCCCAACGGCTCTTTCCTAAGAGAAAAATAGTTTCAGCAAGATGAAACCTAAGCCCTAAACGGACAAAAAACATTGACAGTGTTGGTGGCATTGCTTGGAGATTGTCTCATTTCTCATCAGTGGTGCCTCGCGCCTCATCAGTGCTGCATCATCAGCTGATTAGCCATAATCACCAGATTTGATGACTCCTGAATTCTTTCTGGGGGTGGAAAGAAGGAAAAAAGGTCTACAAAGGCAATCCAAAGCCGATTACCATTCGAAAAATTCAGCAGTATTGCCATTTGCCATGTTTTCCGAGATTTTGTTGGAGATTGTAGCAGTAGTCAAAAATTATGGTGAAAATGTTGAAAAATTGTGATCTCATTTTCTCTGCTGTATTTCTCACTACCAGTGCAGTATTTCAACCCTAATTTTTTACCAAGTAAATGGCAAACGCTCGCGAATATATGGGCAAAATTTGAGCGAAATCGGTGCAGGGTAACCCGTTGAAATTGGCAATCAAAATCGTAAAGGAGAAAAAAACCACCCTGTACATGTACACTTCTGATACATAGATTGCTGACACATCTGCGGTTATACAACAGCATACAGCTGGCGGATGTGATGATGGATTGCCGTGTTTCAGGAACAAAGAAATTTTCAAATAAGTTACGGGATCCTAATTATGTGGACAACAATGAAGTTCTCGACTTTTTGTCCCGGGTTCCTTCTGATACCGAACTAGTAAGTAATACGAAAGAAAGAAACCCTTGATCGTTCACAAACGTTCGTACATATTATGCAGTAGCCTCTACATATTTGCACAGAAACAATGTGCCGAGTATCGACCGGAGCTGGTGTTGGATCCGCATGCTGCGCCTTCAACCGTTAACGATCAAACAGCAAAAATAAAAATCAAATAAGAGATCATCGCCATTCGCCACATAGGTATGCACTGTACGAGAATGCGACAACCTGTCAGCAGATGTGAGAAGGTAGAATACATTGACATATGCTTGTACACAGAAATGCGGATAATCTGCGAGGTGTTACTAAATATATATAGTTCGTCCAGTGACATGTGTCTTCGAACCTTTACCCGTGCCGCGAAAAGACACGGTGCGCTTCAGACGTGAACTCTGGCCCTGACTATTATGCTTCAACATGTAAATTTTCCGAGTTCGCACCGAACTCGCTCCGTTTTTCGGAACGTGCGTGTGAACAACCGAGTTTGTAATTCGATGACGTACGGACGTTCGTTTCGGTTCAATACGAAGTCATTTCAAACTCGCAGCGAACTCGCTCGGAGCAAACTCGGAGCACGTCCGAAGCGCACCACTCATACAATTTTGCTTCGCGCTTAATGTATCTCTATGCTGCGGGAGTACCTGCAGCATATAGGCAAAAGGCCCAGAGACAAATCTCGCTTGGATGCAATTGTAGATGCTGCAGTTTCATGTCGTTACCTTTTATATGCTCATGTGTATATTATGTCATTGTTGTGTACGTGTATGTACTGTACGTAATTGCATAGTAAGATGGGGTGATGGTAAGGTGAAACATGCTCATGCATTAGCTCCGTGTCCGTACATTACAATGCAGTGCATTGTGAAGGCAGATTGCCTCTCATAAAGTTGCGAATGCCTGAAGCCGTAAATGCTTCTTTCAGTGGTAATACAGAGTCTCCGCCTGAGCAAAGAAGCCTTTTGCGTGAATTTGGCACACCCGTAGGCCGTAACCACCTTACATTACAACTGAGCGTTCATACGTACGTACGTTTATGTAATGTCGGATGAGTTCTGCGGAAGTTGGTGGTGCAAGTACTTGGTGCGTCGCTGTATGTATAGTCACACTGCCTGGATCGGGCTCCCTTTTCAAAATTTGACTTGTCATGTCCTTTGCCTTTCTTGCTATTTAGTAGTTGGGCAATTCAATCGGCTGGCTGCTAATGCATGATCATGTCTGCATCTCGACTGCTGCTCTGCTGCTTATATTTGCTTCAGTTTTCTCACATACCCAAATTACGGCCCTTGAAGCTTCATGTAGCTGCTAGTATGTAGGACTCGGACCAAATCAATTGAGCCATTGGTGCACGTACGAATAGACATACTACATATTCGTACGTACGTACGCACATTACTTTCGCGTACGTCGGTTCATTGTGCATTCGTATATGTACATACATGGTACAGTGGCGTACAAATTGTGGTGAAAGTACGGCGCTTGTTACTGTGGCAGAATTTTCCTCTCTATTGTCAAATGTGGTACTGCAGTTATGAAGATTGGATTGGTGGTGGTTTGGCTCGCAGTTGAAGTTGGGTGTGATGCTCATTGTGGTGGATTGGCATTGCCCATGTGGATTTGGTGATGTGCTAAAGCCCACTTAATTCCAAGCTGTTCCTTCCCAATACTAACTAACTACTGTACGAGGAATTGAAATGAGGGACTACTCCGCAAGAAAGTAGCGCACAGTGGTACGCATAGGAGGCTGAGCATTTTTTCGTCCCCGCAGGAAAACATGGTACTTTAGGAAGGATGAGCACAGACTTTTCCTCATCCGAGTGCTGCACTGACCCATCAGCATGGGATCCGTGCTTTCTAGACGAATGTCCAATACTGGCACTTTGAGATGGGTAGTCAAAATTAAAAGCGGAGGAAGGGAAATTTGATTTGGGGATTCTTCATTTCACTCGTTCGTACGTACACATACCGACTTGCAAAATGCGGGTTATGCTTCAAAATTCATTTTGTCCACGTACGTACCATAGAGTATTGTACCGTTTTTACTACGCGTATATGCACTGATTGCAAGCTGGCGCACGTTCCGCTGTTCCGTGAAAACGTGGCGTAATAGATTGCTCCTCCAAAACCACGCTCTACGCCAACGCACTTCTATTTACATTAGCTTTCCGCTAACCGCTTTTGCCCTTTTCTAAACTGTATCCCTGTGGACCACAATGTTTCCGACCAAGAAGTCTCCTGGCGCTTAAAGTGAGTACTTTTCTGTTTTACGGGAGAGAAGTCTCCATGAATGAACACGAACATAGCCATACACGGAGACCTGTAAACTTGTTCTTGATTGACACAACTCGCCTAAAGCCTTCTCATCGCTTGAATTGAACATACGGTACGTTACGCACGGAACCTGTGAATGAGGCGTCATCAACAACATTATGACCAAAAGTGATTTGATGGACAAAGACGTTGGTCTGGGTCGCCAGAGAATCAATACTCTGGATTACGAGTATGAGCGAAAATCTCAGGCAAAGACGGTGACGATTGTTGATCCTCGCTCTTTAGCTTCCCCTCAGTATTCGCCCGTATCCCTTGTTGAAGCCTCTTTCAATTCCTCAGCCACCCTCACATTCCTCCTTAATTTTTGGCATCCGTACGCCGTTGGCCAGCATTTTTTGCTCACTTTACTCAACATGACTCAACATCAGTATGTGAAACTGTCCGCCCGCAATCGAATCTTATTTCTCAAGTGGTCCGCATATTTTGGCACTCTAGCTGTCGGATTTCTGGCCATTGGCATGTCCACAAATAACTGGCTCTATACCAAGGAACTGCTCAAGTACTATCAGCCTAAAAATCAGACGCTGAATGAGAAGCTTGAGACGCTGGAGGAACTAGAAAAGCCACACTTCTACAAAAATTCTACGCTTGGAACTTGGAAATCCTGCTTCAATGAACGTGAGCCCGTTGATCACGCTGTAAAATACAGTACTTTATACACAGCAGGTGAACGAAGGCTTCGTCTTTTAGCTGAGAATCGCTATGAATGCCGCTATATCGATTACTTCAGTAGTGAATTGCCTGGTGATACAACCGCTTCTGTGGAAGGTACATACATGTGTAGAGGTAGCGTACGTACTACGTACATACTCTGGTACAACAAAATACATATGTACCGTATTTTTGGGTGTATATCCCCCCCCCTGAGTATATCCCCCCCAGTGTATAACCCCCCATTGGCAAAACATAAAATTTGTCCTATGTATATCCCCCCCTGGTGTATAACCCCCCATGTACTGGAAGGTACCTAACCTACCTATGTAAGCTGGTCATAAGCTAGCTATAGCTACTCCTACAACATGCTACCATGCCTATAAGCTTAGCTGAGCATGTCTAATACTAGAATAACCCTGTTTTGACCGCGATTATGCCCTAAAACACGTACTTTTGACCTCAAAAACATGCCTCTACACACCTCTCAAAAACATAAATTTTGTCCCATGTATATCCCCCCCCAGTGTATATCCCCCCCCAGTGTATAACCCCCCATCAGACCTCTCGATTTTTGTATAGCCCCGGGGCTATACACCCAAAAATACGGTACATAAGTACAGCTAAGCGGTACTAGCGATGTACACTGTACAGTACGTACAGTATGGCATGAGGAGTGGACTGGTAAAGTGGGAGTGACGTTTCAGCGGCAGTGCGGATTTCGATGCTGTTTCTGCTGATTGGCGCTTTCTTCGTCATAATTGCTTGGATCTGCACCATGATCTGTGTCTGCAAGAAATCCGCTTATCAGTTGAACTTGGTGGCGGGTATATTGCATATTCTTACAGGTAATGATTGTTAGTACACACACTTATAGACGTTTCGAACGTCCTCCTTGGTTGATCCGTCTTGCTTTCGCATTGCACGCACCCTGTGCTGTGTGCGATAGGGATGGCGACGTTTCTGTGCTTGATTTTGTACATGGCGCGAGTGTCTCGAGAGGTTGGGAAGAAGATGTACGCGGAAACAGCGGCGGACGAGCCGATCTTCAACTATCGCTTCGGCTATTCCATTCTCGCCGTTATGATCTCCTTCCTCTGCACGGAACTGTCCGCTGTTCTCATCCTCTCAGTGTTCATGGCCAAGCATGATGAGCAGCTGTTCAATCGCTATCAGATACGCAGCCTCTTCAAAAGCACCAACTTCGGAAAGTTCACCCTGCTTGGCGTGATGAAGGCAAAAGGTTAGTACTTCAATGTGACGATAATATTGTACCATATTTATACCCGGTGCATGCATTGCATGCATACATAGCCCTCCAATATGCATAGCTCAATATTTGGCAACATTGTACATATGTAAGTAAGTACCTACAGTACGTATGTAGGCATGATATGTATGTATTCATGTATGTATGATATGATGTACTACACGTACTATGTATACGAATGGTCTCCTATATGTAGAATTGTTGTTAGCAGATGCTTCGGAGGATGCGGAGGAGACTGCGGCAGCTGCTCCATTGGCCCTGATATCTGGTGGTGGAAGTGTGTCGGGTTCAGGAGTGGCCAGTCGCTACTACAATCGACGATGCAGCACTCTGAGCGCCTTCTCTGACACCTCCTCTTCCCGAAAAGTCTCGTCTATTCAGTCGCCGTTGGCTGAATTGGAAGCAGAACAGATGATGACAGCTGTCACCAACGAATCTTCCGAGGAAGACGAGGAACTCAAGAAGTTGGATGAAGCAGCATCAAGTGACTACGCATCCCGCGGTCACGTGGGAGTGGGCAACGTCCACTGTGAAAAAAACACGGAAAACACAGCTTGTTGAATCATCCTTTTGAACGGTTCTCGAACTCATACTGTTCTAATCATATAGCCTATCTACAGGGTGTCTCATAATAAACCATCCACCTTTCCGTGCATGTAACTCTGGAACCACACCTTAGATTTTCATACGGTTTTTTTCTATTTTGTAGCCAAGGCTTCAACTAAGATGTGTACAAAACTTCAGCTTAATAGGCCCACTGGAAGCTGCTGAAACACCTTCTTTCTCCGCCGGTCAAAAAACGAGGGTTTTTCGAACTAGTAGTGCCGATTACGGGTGTTCTGTGAATGGTCTAACTTAAAATTTGTCTCGTGATGAAAAAAGATGTCCCAAAATGCGAGGAAAATGTGTATCTCATGCATTAGCCCCAGTGCCAGCATAGCAAACGCATGGAACTGGGTATCTTGAAAAATTAAGACCGACATTTTTCTCCATACTAAAGAAAAACGCCGATTTTGAGCTTCGGGATTCAAACCGTCGCAATTTCTGAAGTATGTGGCCAAAATAGCTGAAATTTTGTACATATCTCAGTTGAAGCCTTGGCTACAAAATACAAAAGACCGCATGAAAATCTAAGGTGTGGTTCCAGAGTTACATGCACGGAAACGTGGATGGTTTATTTTGAGACACTCTGTCTGTATATGTAGTACGTTTGTATGCAACACAAAACACTCAACATTCAGTACTGGTTAGTGGTTGGTTGGGCTACTATTTTTGATAGATACTGCCTAAAAGTATCAAAATCTGTGCCACAAAATAGGTAATTATCACGACGACTTGCGACATTGGCACAGCCATTGCATATGCATCAAAAGCTAAGATGGCGTCAGAGACTGTGAAGACGCAATAACCGAGCATGTAGCACATGCTGGATGGTTGCTTGTTTGCTGCGTATGCTGACATAGCGATAAGGACTGTGTACAAAAGAACGAGAGAGTATGCACCAAGTATCAGTTGAAGGT
The DNA here is from genome assembly GCA_030247985.1 of Epsilonema sp. ZAB3_2. Lineage (NCBI taxonomy): Eukaryota > Metazoa > Nematoda > Chromadorea > Desmodorida > Epsilonematidae > Epsilonema > Epsilonema sp. ZAB3_2. Next base: position 12,070 of record JASAMW010007536.1, read on the forward strand.
AGAGTGGCTCTTGCGTTAGCTTTGAATAGCAGGACACAGCTTCGATCACATGAATTAGGATCAACACGCCCAGGGACGGGATGTGGTATCTGACTGATGTCGGTAGCAGTTTTAGGTAATACAAATGTCCGCATCCAAAAGCTACAGTACCAACGGCGAAGCGGAACCTGGAAGTTGTTCGAGCAGCAAGAAAAATGTCACCAACCAGAGAGCACAACAAAGCCACTGTATGATGCTTGAACCAATGTTTCTGCTGATGGGCGCTGCTTTGAAACAGGGAAAGCAGCAGCAAGACAACAATGGGAGCACATTTTGACAATGTATACCAAAAGCCACCAAATTCTCCTCTCTGCCATGGGTTAGAAAAACTGAGATGATAACATGCTAAGAACGCGAAAAGGAAGAGAGTCAAAATCGTCGAAGTTGATACACCACTGCTCATAATGGATGATCTCGACTCAGACGCACTATACACTTCAATTCGAAATGCCACAACGTACCAACTATGTACTAACCCACAAAAAGAACCAAAATGCTGCTGAATAATGTAACGCGGCAATGGCCGAAGATTTTTTGTCACTAAAGTGTGACCAGAAATGTTGTACATACCTACTCCATTTAAATTTTTTCTCGAGAAATACGCGACGTGTATAGCACTGCGGTCAAAAATTCCACGGCTAACTTTTGCTCGCATTGCCAATAAAAAAACCGCTTGCGTCTATCTGCTCTCAGTGGCGAGATATCGCCAAATTTCTTCAGTACTAAAATCGCCAAATTGGGCGTCGACCATTGGGCAATTCTAAACCTCGCAAACGCCCGAAAAATCAAGTGGTAGAAATATGCATACGTGATGAAAACAATAAAAATGGGCATCGGGCGTACAGGGTCGTGGCCGTGGGGTGTCGTGGTTTGCGTGGTTTAGCGTCAGCCAAATGTCGACGCAATTTCAGTACATAAGGAAATCGGCGATATCTCGCCACTGAGAGCAGATACTAGTAGACGCAAGCGGTTTTTTTATTGGCAATGCGAGCAAAAGTTAGCCGTGGAATTTTTGCCAGCAGTGCTCTACGTCGCGTATTTCTCGAGAAAAAATTTCAATGGAGAACAACATTTCTGGTCACACTTTAGTAATAAAAGTGAAATCAAACAAGCCCCGAGCTGTACGAGTGTGAAACGTCAATAATTGTGCGCTTACGTTGCTATATGTACGCGTATAACGTGTACGCGCTTACGTTTGCTACATATGTACGCGTATAAGGTACGTACTACGTAGCTACGGCTACTGTATGTTGTATGTATGCAAGATACGTATACTGTAGTACGTACGTACGTACATATCTTTACATACATACATTACATACACAGTACAGTACGTAGTCTACCATACGCATGGTACGGATGACGCATTGAGGTCAGCATGCATAGCCAGCCATAGCGTACAATTTTAAAGCTATACCGGCAGAAAAGGTTGCAGATGATAAGTC
>JASAMW010007537.1:0-31709 GCA_030247985.1 Epsilonema sp. ZAB3_2
ACCTTTCTTTCGTGATGGACCAACATGTACAAAGTATGGCGAAAGGGTGGACACCGTCTAAAGAAATGGACCGCATTTTGGCGCGTATTTCAGTGCGTATTTCAATGGCGCCAAAGTAAGGTCCACTTATTTAGAAGGTGTCCCCGCTTGCGCATTACTTTGTACAGCGACGTGGACCGCTGTGTGGGTCCATCACAAAACAGAGGTCTACAAAATCATCCCGCATTTCCCGAATCACGATTCGGAGATTAGTCTGGATTTTTTATCCCTTATTGTTTCGTTACCGTATAACATATTTTGCGTGGGTAATGCGAAGAGCTCAAGCTTTGAGTGTCATGCGCACACGACGCTGGTGCGCTTGTCATAAAAATAATGTCATTGTTGTCATGAAGCAAAAGCTCTTCATCAGCTTAAAACTTTAAAATCAATATAGCTGTTTTCAGCTGTCTTCTTTCCGCTTTGATTACCGCATGATTTATAACACGACATTTTGCGCTCAGTCGTCCATTGCCCATTTTACTGGATTATTGGTTGTTTCTAGGATGTTTCGAAGCCATGATGAACACTTGCAGATTATGACTACAAAAGCTAAAGGTATTAGCACTAGAAGCTATCATGCTGCTCACTCGCATGTTTACCGCATAGGAAGACAAGAGCCCTAGTCTGCCGCCACAATTAATGCATATACAATTTATCGCCATGATCACACAATATAATAAAATGGTCCTTCGTTGGATAACTAAGTTACCGCACGTTTGCTAGCTGTTTGTATCCGAATGAGCGGAAGAAGCAAAAGCAAGGGTGCGTTTTCTATTGGTTGTCAAAACAGTTCCGTCCGGTATCCGGCGTTTGTCCATTTCAATTATAATTGGTATGCTAGTTTGCCGATGAAACGTACCTAAATACATGTGTACAGTACAGTAATCTACTGTACTGCACTATGAGCAGTTCAAACTTATGTTTGAGAAAAGTTTTTGGTGTCATGATGCCCAAAATACTTCTGCTGGTTAAAATCGGCACGGTGTTATACCCTGCTGCAATAATAATATTCGGTGACGCCAGGGCAACTATGCCGCTGCTTGCTGTGGAAAGAAGTGTCAAACTGAAGAGATCCATGAGATCGTTACAGCTGCATCGCCAAAGCACTCGTCATTCTGTGAGTCGTGTGTCTTCCACTTCCACGCCTTATCATGATAAAAAGTTTGCTGCAAATGATAGTGATTCAATGGAAACGATAACGATTGCACAAGAACTACGGTCAACCTTCGATTGGCGTGATATTCCAAGATATTACAGGCGCGACTATCGAGGTACGTATGTACAGTAATGTCACAATGTGTATGTACCTACATAACCTACATACAGTATACGTACCTACATACCGTAATAGATAATAGGCTACATTAGACTTTTCTGCAAAAAAATGTGCCATAAAATCTGGCCAGAGTTGAACTTAGCCCATGCTGCACGCATATATGCATACCATGTGTAGGTACGTATGTAGGAACTGTATGTATGTAGATCGTAACGACCACAGCCAAGATTACGAGCGAGTATCGGAGCGGAGCGAGCGCGCCGCTTTCTACATGAGCTACGTGGTGATTCTACTGAGCGTGTTGGCATTAAGCGGTTTGTACGCTGCCCACGTGTACTATCGACGAAAGATGAGCAGAGAGATGTACCGACGAGAACAACGCAGGTTACTATCTGAAATCCGGAAGCCCAGACGGTATCCGAGCAATGTAACAGGGCTGGAAAATGCTGCAACGCTGGAGGATGCCATGAAGCCGCCCACTCCACCACCAAACGTCGAACGATGGAACTCTCTATTGCATCTGTTTTGGAACTTCAAGATATGACATTGTGTGTGGCTAAATGGTATAAATACTAACTAATCGATAATCTGATATAATTATTTTATATTTTCATCAGTAAAGGAGACTTCTCCGAATCCGATTCTGAATCATATGAAGAAAAGGTTGGCAGCTGATCGAGACCATGTGACGGTCGTGGTGAGTGCTGCTGGAAGAAGGCGCTGCTGATTTCGCGGATCATTTTCCCTTTCGTTTCCGGCATGAGCAACGTCAGTGACGCGTTCGCCACGGCATTACAGAGCATGAACGGTAGAAGGCTGAGGGGCGCGCCCACCGCATCCCGAAAGGGCAAATAGAGCAGGGTGCTGAGGGTGGACAGGATCCAGATGGTGCAGAAGACCACGGTAATGGCAATGGCACGGGCGTCCTGAGGAAAGAGTTCGGAGGGAACGACGAATTGCATGGCGGAGGTGAAGGCGAAGCCGATCTGCATCAGGTAGACGCAGAGAACGGAGCCGACGGAGGCCCAAGCGCCCCACTGCCACGCGGAAACGCCCTGCGTGAGCAGCGCCAGTACGCCGACAAAGACGAAACTCAAGCTGAAGCCGACGGTGAGCAGAGGCTTGCGGCCACATCGTTCGATAAGGCTCATGTTGAGGAAGGTGCTGCAGAGACTGACGAAGCCGACGCCGGCGGTTGCGTACTTGGCCATTTGAGCCGAGAGTCCCGCCGACTGGAAGATGGCGGCGGAATAGACCATCACTGCGCTGATTCCACCCATTTGAGCGCCGAAAATCAGCAGTAGCGACAGCAGCAGAGGCCGACGCAGATGTCTGCGACGCAACAGGTGGAGAAAGGTGAGGCGTTCGTTAGCAGACGTTGCCACGCAAGTCTCCATCTCCAGCTCCAAGTCCGTGGACACCTCTTCCACCTTATCCAGTCCCTGGTAGAAACGGATAGCTTGATGGCTCTGCTGCCGTTTCAGTTTGGTCAGAAATAAATACCTGGGACTCTCGTGACTAGTCATCAAGACAACGAATTGCAGAGCGGCTGGCAAGATGGGCAGGAAGACGGCCAGTGGCCAGAGTGTGGCAGTGCCGAGCAGTTGAGGCAGTGTGAGCAGCTGTGACAGCAGGTTGCCCAGGTCCAACGAAGCCTGTTGGATGACACCGCAGGCGCCGCGGTACTTGGTAGGCGCGAGTTCGCTGGCGAACAGGGAGCCCAGGCCCATGCCCAACCCCAGGCTGATGCCCAGGACTAGCCGGCCGGCTCCGTACAGTTCTATGGAGTCGGCGCCCTGCGAAAGACCGACCATCGTTCCTCCGCATACAGTGATCACAGAGACCACCATCAGACTGCGGCGTCTCCCGAACGAGTCTGCAAAAGGCCACGTGATCAGGGCGCCGCAGAAGCCGCCAATGTGCAGAGCCGCACCCAAGATGGACCAGAGCAGGTCCAACGTGATCTGGGACAGTGCGGTGCTGTAGTGACGATAGATGGTGGCGTTCACCCATGGCTCCATCACGGACATGAGATTATTGGTCACGGAGTTACTGTACAGCTGGAAGTTGGTGCCCAGGGAAACGGCGACCAGTACAACGATGAGACGCCAAGTCAACCCATCCATTATGATGACGCCAAATGCATTCTTAGTTTGCTGGATATTTATACAAGATGGCAATCAGCTGATGTGAACGAATGTGAACGTGTACCACCGCATCAATGGCGGTGTTCATTGCACCAAATGACTGCATGCACTGTATCCGGTGCTGTACGTACACAACAGACCAACACAAACACCTTTCAAAATGTTGCATAACCACCGGTAACTTGGCACTTGGCGAAGGTTGAACAACATGCTTCTGATAAGATTGTGCGATGAGAGATACTACTGGATCGTGATGCGACGTGTGTACGTGTGCACTGTGTACGATGCACGATGTTACATAGTTTGCTTGGCTTTGTTTACTTTATTCTTCATGCGCTATTATTGTTGCTTATTTATGTCACCTGGCCAATACATGTTGAGCGAGCCCGACAGCCCGGATGTTATCGCAATCGAAAGCGTCAGTGTCCGTATTGGGTATTGCATTTAGCATTTATTTACCCATTTTTCTAGCTTTTTACATCTCATCGACAAATACGTTTTGAAGCTAATTACAGCAGTTAGCTTTGTGTACGTAGAAGTAGAACTGCAACAAACAGGTGACAAAAATCGTATCGTGAACGTCAACGTGTACGTATTCGTTATTTGGCTATTTTCGACCCGACTATTTCGCCATGGCCGTGTCTGGACAGCTGCTATTTCGAGGCTCTTGCTCTGTTTGCCAATGTTTGAGCATTATCCAGGGCAAGAGGTGCTCGATTTTGTCGTCTGCTGCTTCTACTAGTTCTCGTTCTCTCGCCAGTAGCAGTGGTCAACAAGTGCGAATATCTGGGATGGAAGCAGTATCCTCTGATCAGAAGGAAGAGGGGAAGGAAACACTGGGATTCACTGCCTACGCATTGTTGGCAAGTATTTCTTCTCTGACAATATCGAAGCCTGCTTCTAGTTCTATGCAACGTATTGTATGCAATGTAGGCTATTGCACGGTTAGGTCAGGAGATTGAGGTGGATTCATTCTTCTTGTTTTTAGACGGTGCCTTGCGTAACATTTGGCTTGGGTTTGTGGCAAGTGAAGCGGAAGAAGTGGAAGAAAGGGCTGATCGACCAGATGCAACAACAACTCAACGCCACACCCGTGCAACTCTCATCCACAAAGTATGCACGTGCAGTATGCACATGTCTTACTGTATAGTCACCGGGACGATCAAGACCGTGCTTGACAATTTTCGCGCTCCCGTAGCAATCTTAGTAAATCTGGCATTTCTATACAAGAATAGCAATAGTGTTTGAAAAAGGGTCGAACAGCCGGTTGCTATTCTTGTATAGAAATGCCAGATTTACTAAGATTACTACGGAGCGCCAAAATTGTCAAGCACGGTCGTGATCGTCCCAGTGACTATACTTTTTTATTGTCTGGCCAGAGAGGGTTCGGTATGGAACAGTCCATGCTTCCCACCCTGTTTTCGTTGCTTTTGTGAGCAAGACAGTACTGTACCAGTCTTCAGTACTACATACTCGTACCTACAGTATGTATGTATACGGATAGGTGGTTGTATTGCAGCGCTGCGGAGCTGTCCGAGTACAGTCGAGTGTACGCGGTGGGTGAGTTTGATCATTCGAGGGAGCTGGTGTTCAGTCCTCGCGTGCGCTCAGATGCCACTCCTGCTCCCGTGCGCCCTGGCAGACAGTCGCTTCAGGGAGATCAGTCGGGACACGGAGGACACGTCCTCACTCCCTTCAAGCTCAAGAATGACGGGTAAAGCATCTGCGGATATGGGGTAAATCCGGCCACCTAGTACTGAACGAAGGCACCATGTGGGTTACCGGGTTTACCCCACCAATAAAACCGGCCGGGACTACCCTAGGATACCCTATGGGAACTGGGAATGCAAGAATAGATTTGGTTGCAAATGTAAGTGTGAATTTGCGTCATAATGAATGCTGCTGTTAGCTTGGGGTAATGTGGGGTAAAACTGGACGTAGGGGAATTCCGGACACCTGTTACCTTTTCTCCTATCTTCAACTCGTGACCAAAAACAGCTGAATGCCACAGTGCACTGCCCAATCTTGAGCCATACCTGAGGCAGCTGTATCTCTCGAAAGTGTGTCCAGTTTTACCCCTGGCCGATTGTGCCCCTCATCAAAGCACTGTTTGTTGACGTTGTAGAACTGAGATATTGGTGAATCGTGGCTGGGTGGCGACAGCAGAGTTGGCTCCTGACACACGAACTAAGGGACAAATCACGGGTGAAACCACCGTCTCCGGCTTACTGCGTCGCTCTGAGAAGGTATGGTGGGTAGGTCGAAAGGAAATACGCTACGTAGGGGGTACTATGGGATAAACCCGGTCATGAGAAAATCCGGCCACCTCAGTTTCCGGGCTGCATATCTCAGCAACCAATGGACCAATTGAGATATAAAATATGTCAGTACATTCATTATGTCAGCCCTCCTCTTTCAAATAAGCAGTTGTGGTTTATCATTTGCTGAAACAGCAAGTTCAAAGGAGCATAGGTGGCCGGGTTACCCCATGGCCAGGTTTACCCCTCAGTACCCTACTGTACATGCTGTTATGTGTGTACAACCAAGAATATATAAGGGCAGCGAATAGTGACCGGCTCCAACTATTAACGAGCATTATACGCCTTTTTTCTGTAAAGGAGCGGCGACCAGGCAAGTCAGGATGATAAGTATGTGGGTGCAAATGTGGGGTAATCAGAGGTGTGTTATCTATCTGAGCAGAAAGGTCCGTTTGTGGCTGAGAATGATTTGCGCAAAGGCGCCTGGTTCTATCGTGACGTGGAAGCATTGGCAGATCATTTGGGCACTGCGCCAATCTATATAGAGGCCGACAAAAGTGAGCCATGAGTAGCGATACGGCACATCACACTGGTGTATGTGTGTGTACTGTCTGTAGCATATGTACTATTCTTTTGCAGATAGCAACGTACCGTTTGGTCCATTGGGTGGTCAGTCTCGAGTCAAACTGAGAGACGAACATTTGCAATACATCCTCACCTGGTATGCATTATGCCGTCTGCTCGAACAGTTATCTATCACGCACACGCACCCCATCTTACGTACATATTTGTACTAACACCAACTGATTAGAGTTACGCATAATAGAGTACACCTGTAATAGAGCTTGGACCTACAGCGTACTTTGGTTGTACAGGCGACTTTATGGCAGACAAGACTTTTCGAACCCACGTGCATTACATTATGTACGTCGCGTTGACCACGTTGGTGTGTCTGTTTTCTTTCTCACACATCGACGCTATTTCAGGTTCACATTGAGTGCTGTCACGGCCGTAATGTGGTACGTGAAATTTTTGAAGCGATGACCCCAACAAATTTGTCGTTAGCTCTTTCCTATTTGTAGCTTCTCTGTTTCAAATGCTGCCAAAAAAGTCTTACTTTGCAACTTTATCATAGCCTGTTTACAGTGGGGACGACTTTCCGTGGCTTTCGCATTCATGATAGGCGAAGCGATGGATATCTGTTCTCCTTTTTCTGCGATTGACCTGTCACGCGTTTTGGTGGCCAATAAATTTATCACTGTCACCTCGCCCTGTTTCTCTTCGCCTTATCTACGCAATACTGCGCCTTTCAGTAGTCGCCGTCTCAAGGCTATTTTACGGCGCCCTTACGTACGTTATTCCCTCATTCTCTTCCCCTGTTTCCTCCTCCTACCGCGAGATGTCGCTAGTGGAACACGCGTCGATTGGGCATCAGGGGGGACTCCGCCCACTTTAGGGCGCAGCGTCGCTGTCTCTGGTCGTCTGTGTTCTGTCTGGAGCAGTAAGTAGTAGCGCTCTAATCGGCGACGCTAATCAGTCGGAAAGAAACAATAAAAAAGCTGCTCTTCTACTGCCTATGTGGGGTATGTACGTTACGTAGTTTGGTCAGTTGTCCAGTGATGCGTATTTATGAAGGGACGGACGAAGGATGGTGTATTTTGTAAGACGCCTGTATAAACTGACGCCGCCCTGCAGTACCTGAAATTGCCCCCTCTTCTGCCCTGTTGCACTGATGAGAGGCTGAGTGGGAAAACATGTGTTCTAAAGTGGAGGACTACTTCGTACTTGTTGGGGTAACTGTTGATGATTCTTTGCCTGGTGGCTCGACTACTTTCTCGTCGATTCTCATGTGCTCCAACTGACGCGATGCTTGGATTCCGTTGGCTCTGGTATCTTCTGATAGCAGCAACACTGTTGTTGGAGCCGGCCTTCTGTACGGATGAGCTTCTGAGTGCAACTTGTCAAGCCAAGTGCTTGCGGGAGTTCGAACTGTCTGCCAAGGTAAGCCAGCAATATGTTCTTCATCTGGCCAAAAGAGTTGGAGGCGTCCTGCCCTGAATGAACACATATCCTCCATCACATGTTTCACACGAGAAGTCATTGGACGGGACCCTCTGCACTGTTACTGTCTGGTATAAGGTCTACTCTTGGTGCCCGTAAAACTAGAAATTGTATTGTTTTTATATAGCATCGTCTTCCGCTATTTGTACGGGATCGGGGGTAGGCGCTTTTAGTTGTGCTACATGGCTTGTGGATTTTTATTACACGCTTCGTAGTACTCGCTCTCTGTCAACTTTTTACACCGGCTCTGAAAGCTGATTTTGATACGCGTGGCAATAAATAAGATGTCCAGTGGCTGGAATGAGAGCGGCTTTCATCTAGCCGACTTTTATTATGCTAACAAACATCTTTACGACCTTCTTTGATATTGAAAGGATAAGTTCCGATGCATAGTGAAGGGATAAGTATATCTTGGTCGAAGGAACCAAGGCTTGGGGTAAATGTGAATTTGGGGCCCTGGGCTGCTCAGACAGAAGCGCCGATAAAAGATAAAGATGTCAACTGTTTTTGCTTCCGCAATCTGCTTCTTCTGGTTGAGAGCGCAAACTCTGCTAATAGCCGAGCGAAAGAAAGCAAAACAACAACAACCAGCGCTATGCACTAACGTACCCAGGCACGCATATTTCCCCGTTGAGAAGTAAATTTTTCACTGAGTAAACTTTGTGCCAGCTGTTCCTCATCAGTCTTGCCAACTCAATTATCGCTGCCGTTGCAAAAGTATGTATGCGGATGCCATGCGAGCCCCAGTATTCGTTTCGTATTGCAGCTGCCCTGAGTAATCTTGGGCAAGCAATACCGAATCGGCGAGGGTGCGACAGGATTGGATCTGGAATGAATGGGGCGGTATTTGTAGCCAACACCGTCTTTGCCCCGCTTGGCTTTGGTGGGAGCCATCATTATATAGGTGCGAGGCTGCATTTGAGTTCCAACTGCGTCCTGGCTATGCTAATGGACTTGCCCCGTGCCCGTGCCTTTGATGGCGCTAAAAGCTCGAAGTGTGGCTGCTGTGCCACGGCTCTTTGTTGTCGTCAAAGTTAGGGTCTGCGTGCGATAGGATGTTTATTTGCTTTTTGTTGGCCGAACGCGACAAAGATATGGATACTATAGCCGAAGGAGCAGGACGCGCGCATTTGGGATTGGGCGTTGGTCAAGTCGGTCGGATGGGATGGGACCCTATGGCTGGCTGACGGTCGACCGCCTGTGTAATCGCTACGATGGCTATTGTGTGCCAAATAGCAGCTAATCTAGGCTATTGATACACCTCGCTTTTGCTATTCAGAGGCACACAGCACACGTGTATGTGTTGCTTTGCTATCCAGCAGCTTCGAAAGAATAGTTATTTACCGAACTAAGTCGAACGACGGTCATTCATCGCCTATTTGTTCAGCAGGAGGACGGGCGAACGTTGGCACGACTGCGCAATTGACCGGAAAAGGCCATACACAAATAGCCCTATCGTCTAAGTACGCATACTGTGCCGTACGTACGTACATCGCACGTACGTAGCATGTATTCCTCGATTCGCCGTAAACATCACACGCACTGACCTCTAACTACAGTTTATCAATACGACACGATCCGTCGTAACAAATTTGTCATGATACATCCGCCGTGCCAGCACTATTGCTTCTATGTATGTAATGTGGGGTTGGTGGACGCGATGATATTCCAACTCGGAGAATGGTATCAGCAGTGAGTAGTACAGACCAAAGTAAGCATGGAAACCAATCTGTATCTGCATAGCCATTGATGGACCAATTATTGGTTTATGCCTATTGAGGTTTTTTAAGCATTGACTGGACAGTTGGCTAATGGCTTCTTGAGGTTGGTAAAACAGAAAACTGAAGTGGCCCCCTAAGTTCGCGACCGCTGTCCAGCTGAAAAAAAGAAGAATGACAGGGTCGGGCGTTTTTTTGACCTTTTCGCTCTTTCGAGTCGAAGAATCTTTGCGATCAGAGATGGCGCTAGCTTTCTACTACGCATGGTATACATACTAGGTGTACGTACGCGCAGTTATGTTGGAACCCTGCGGCGCTTCGACAGGTGTTAGGCAGGCTTGATTGGTCTCCTTATGCGCGCGTCTTTGTTTTTGTTCATGTCACGGAAAAGGTGTGAATAAATCATCGGGGGGCAACGAGCAATTATGCACCAGACGAGCAGACGTACGTATATACACGGGTTAGCATGAACGCCGACCGGCAGGAAATTGCTGGAAAAATTGCGTGAAAACAGATATTTGGACCAAGAGCTAGCCGTCTCGTCCAATGATCGCTGATACAATTATGTGCGTACGTACATATGTAGGTATTCCTATTGGTTGCAATAATAGGTATGCAATGTACAGTAGTACGTAATGAAGAGCGGACGGTCGGACACAAATCTGATACAGTATGTACAAATGTAGGGTGTATGTATGTATGTAGGCGGCAAAAGCTTTAACCGCCATCTTAACAGCCTTACTCTTTGTGACAGATTTATTGCCTGCCATCATCATATTTTCACGATACCGCTGAAGTTCGGGTCGGTCGTATAATTGTAAACGTGGGACCGAGCGAGCGAGTGCCGTCGTTCTTTTCTCTTGCGGACGATGCCAAAAGAAACTGGAAAAGCGGCCCATTTTCAGGTTATGGGGAGGGGACACAAAGAACTTTGTTACTCGCTTCTCACACCAATAAAAGAGACGACACCACACCACAGACACGGAGGTCGTCACATTTGGGCTGAGAGTAGCGCTAGGTATTGAGGATGGCTTTCTTTCCGCTTCCTACGTGTCAGAACTCATTACCGCTTCAGCACGGTATATGCTCTACAAGCAGATCCGTTCATACATACACATACAGTACACACGGACATGTGTGCTAGATTAGATTAGATTGGTTGTGTTTGCCAAGACGGTCACACGCTCATATCTGTCTCCGTTTTTTGGCCCGACCACACCTGACACGGTAGTGAAGAAGGAAGCATATGCGCATCCTGACCCTTCTTTCTGAGCACGCTAGTGACGAGATTACATAACCTCCTAATCGGTCGCCTCTACAGACTTATCTCTCCGTCGCGCTTCTTAAAAGCTCCTCGTCGATTTGCATGCGTAGTGTGTACATACTTATGTATGGTAGCCGGTGGGCATAAGGCCCTCCTGAGACGAAATGAGTCTTATCTGCTTATAGTAGCCTCGAGAAAATAGAAGACGGAGGAGAGGCGTTTATTTTCTCTGGTCACTCCTTGGGCTGGGCTACGGGTGCTCAAACAGAGATGACCAACGCATTATCGATCCGCCCGCCCGTCTTCTATTGTCTCGCAGCTACTCTACGCACATCCAAGTAGGAGGGAAAAGTGGATCCATCTGGGGCTGACCCTTCAACCGCACACGGGTCGCCCTTTTTTGCCCGGTTTTTCCAATTTTCTCTCCGCTCCTTGAAAACAAGCACAAGAAGTTGGATGGTGATGGATGATATGGGCTTTAGGTTAGGGATCGGGCAGGATGCAAACAAGATCTTGCCGCCTGTGTACTGAAACTATGTACATACTATGCAGCACATATGCCGCCTATGCAGTTGTAGCTGTGGCTTCTTTTGTTTCAGAGCAAGGGCGTTTCGCGAAGACAGATGAAGCACACCATCATTCCCATGTGCAAGGATGATCTGAACTGCTCATCGGTAAGGTAGCCACCTCTATCATTTGGGAAGAGAGAGAGTTTGCAATGGAGCTGTATACAGTTAGCAATAAGAAAATAAAGCAGCTCGACCCCCTCAGGCGATCGAATCGTCGCGTGCTGCTTTTCAATTTATTTGTCTTTGCAGCGACTGCATTTATCTGATATCCGTTTATACTCCAGTCTACACCTGCTGGGCTATTGTAAACTAATATTCGACGACCACACTACATGGCCAATCCTTCCTCCCCGTCCGACCCCCGTAATTTGCAAGGGTTTTTTTGGATGCGGCGTTACGAGGGGCAATAGAATATGCACGAACTTTTTGTGCTAGTCCTACCAACAAATGGTGCTCAGCTCATGGGATGGCATGTTGTAAATGGCGTCGGTTTGATGTCGGGGTTTGAGCCAAAAGCAAAGGGCAAGCCGCTATCCTATTTCGCTAATCAAGAGGACAGATCATGCTTTGCGCGAAATGTGACACGCTACTTAGTACGAACTTGCATCTCTACGTATGAGCATGGCGTATGCACATATAATGTATGGGCATGCCTTTGCACCGGCGACTCTTGTGATTTCCTGTGGTCGGCAGCTTTTGTGGTGGACGCGGAAGAGAAATTAGTGCGACGCTCTAGTTAGTAGCCCTTAGATTAGGCTACATATTTATCTATGCACATGTGTATGTGGGTTCCTTAGGGTTGTGTGGACTGAGGGGATTAACGCTATTGGTTCGCTATTCATCTCAATGTGGATGTACGGAGCCAGAGTACAGTGTATGCAAATGCACCTTCCTTATTTGGGATTGACATTCTCTGTTGAGGCCATGTCGCTTATTTGAGGCCATGTCGCTTATATTGGCTTGGTTGCTTCTTGATATTTTGATTGGATTGCCAGGGGGTTTCCGAGATCTTCGCTTGATTTGATTCCGCCAAAGTTCCGAGTTTTCCAATTTTGAATCGAAATTCCCCAGTTTTGAATGGCCGTATTGACTATGCGTATGTATACGCAGCTAAATATGTATGCACATATCCACGTTGCGAATGCATATACGTACATATATGTAGCAACATTATTTTGTGGCCAGCTAGCTTTTTCCATCTCCGCCCAATGAAAGCGCCAAAATAATCGACTGATCTCAGTTCTTTCTGCTATTATGTGCGCACTTTCGAGGCTTCTACAACTACGTATACATATGCGAAATGCTAAACGAATTCTCCTCGACCGCACAAAATGAGATGGAAATAGGCCATAATCACCCGGCTGTCAAAATACCAGAAATAGAAAAGCCAAACGTCGAGTTTGATCGTCGAGTTGACGAAAAAGAAAAGCAGGATTGAAAAGGGACGGGGAGGGAAGTTCGTTTATCGCGACAATCAGGGGATGAAAAGAGGCAGAAAAACGGCACACGCTTGATTGGCTAGCCTCGAGAATTATTGTCACCACTAAATTGCTGTCCTCGTAAAACTTGGCTTGGACACCTGCTAAAGCGACAATAAAATGAAAATGGTCACGCACACAAGAGGACGTTTGGTCAATAAATAAGGACCGTGAAGGTGGTCCGACCGACCTATCCATCCTCCCTGCACAAACATACATACCGTATTTACCCATGCATAGCCCCATATTGGCAAAACATAAAAAATGACCCATGCATAGCCCCCCCCCCCCCCTATGCATAGCCCCATATGTACTGTACAGTACCAACCACCACAAAGCGCAAAGCACCCGAGCCACTCCCACACCAACCAAAAGCAAAAGCCCCGAACAAAAAAAACCCTGGGGCTATGCATGGGTAAATACGGTAGTGCAATGTGCCGCCGAGCATTGGGCTTTTGTAATCTGGGAACAATATTGATGGAGCAGGCAAAATGGGATGTGGCAGATTAGCCGAGAGATCTCAGATGTTTTGCAAAACCTTCTTACGATAATTACCAAAAACGCAGCTGAGTAAGCACCGAGCAGAAAAAAAATTGAAGAAGAGGGAGGGAGCGAGAGGTGTGAACGTGAATGCTTTTTCGAACAAAGTGGCCATTGTCTGCCGTGTACCATTGGATTGTCATTCGTATGTACTCATGCATGCACCCAAGGGAAGTTCTCAACCTTGAATGGTGGTCGAAAGACGTTTTGTTCCTTCCCTCTTCTTTCTATTCTCACGAGTGTCTTCCACGGCACGTATCCATACGGTGAACAAACTGTTTTTTCGCACCACGACGACATAACCAACGGACGGAATTGGAATTGGATTGTCACCCAATCATTGGTGTCCGCCCTCCCAACGATGGCGTATGCACAGTCTCGGCTCGTGAGATTAGTGCATATAAAGTGTTCGGGATGTATTTGACGGCATCTGACATCACGTGGTACATAACATGTACATGACAGTACGTACGTATTTAGAAAACGAATGGCTTCTAGCAACGCAGAACCATCGGAAAAGACCCTTTTCGCATTCATACTTTATTCAGGAGCTATTAGTGGGCGGGGGGAGGACAATAGGAATTTTGCGCCCGCGTGAGTCAAAACAGCGTCCGTCTGCAACTTTGGGCTGCCGTATTGTCGAATTGTGATTGCGTTCGGTACGTAGGGTATGCATGAACAGAATATGCAACTTTTAGGCCACCAAACCTACAAATGGGTGTGAATCAGCATTGTTGTGATTGGACCAGGTATAGGTACTTTGAGTACTACCCGCGATATGCGAGGTAGCATAAGTAATGTTCTCATTTCCTGTTCGAATTTATCTGATCTCGTCTATGATCAGCTGAAACAGGGGGTCACATTTACGGGGGTGGTTCACAAGGGCGGACATTTGGTGCTGAAGAAACAAATGTTGGCTGTAGTGGTCTATGGCGAAAATTGAGGTCGAGGGGAAGAGGATTTTGGGTAAAGGACAGAATTCGTATGTAAGCTTACGGATTACGCGAAGGTCATGTGCTTTTCTGTGATTTTGCGATTTCATCCCATTAGCTGCTTTTGATGTGGTCATGTGATATGGTCATGATCCATGGAATTGGAATCTCCATTTGTGGGGAATCGAGAAATGTGCTATCTTTATTATCTCGGTCTTCTTGGCTGAGTGGGTTGCTTTCTCTGTGTAGTATTGTACGTTTGTATGTACGTACGGGCGAATGGACAAGGCTTACAGGATTGGAAAGGAGGCAGGGATTCATAATCAAAATTCCCGAGTCTTTGCTGAATGAAGATGGGGCTTTTGGCTCAAGGACAAAGGCTTACGTTCATTTTTCATAAGATACCAATAATACAGACCCAACCAATGAAAAGCTGGTCGATATATTGCGATTGAAGTGGGATATCGGAGCTCCGATTTCATTAGTGCTGCGGTCGCATATGATTAGTAGTTGGAGTAGGGCGGAGGAAACGGGCATGTCCAACAAGAGGGCATAGACAACTAAAGAAAAAAGGGAGAACCTCTTCATCTTTTCTGTCTGAATCACCAGCTGGAAAACAAACATATGAACGAATTGCCCCACGACCAAGCGTGCGTATGTAATTTGATGTGGAAGGAAAGAGCACAAGGCACAAGACCAGACATGCAGCGGCGTACTACATAAGCAGGAAGAAGGAGTATGCATACTCGATGGTCTGGGCTCAAGACTTAAAGCATGAGTGGTTTTTCCGGGCCATTTCCCGAATGGGTGGTAACAGGCTGGCAAATGACCCCTGCTGACCCATCTTCCAATAAAGTGGTCGCAACGAATCTATACTGCTATGTCTGTAGTGTACATGCACGCATAATATACCTCAGATCTTTCGCATCCATGCACCGCGCGGTCGCGTTGATAAACGAGCTGCTTGGGTCAACACCATGCGCGCGTGACCAAACAACATTAGTCTGGGCAGATTTAGCTTGGGCCTATTGAGGGTTCAGGGATGGGATATTGATAAGTGCACGGATTTGCAGCTTTAGCTTTGAAAAACTCGGAAGCAATGGCGTAGTTATTATGTGTTTTTTTTGGATTGTTTTAGTGTGCAATTCCATGCAGAGAAGTGTTCGAAACGCTGCCTACATGCGCCGATATGCACTGCAAGGTGATACGAACACTGGTCCATCCATACGTACGTGTACGGTATGACGCTACTGCAAGAAAGTTGAAAACGAGTGCTCACATTTCATTTTTTTCACTTCAGGAAGCCAGCTCCAAGACGGATTGTTACAAGTCGTGTCAATTCTTGAAAAATATCTACACGAACAAGCCGGGGAAATGCCCACAACCGAAAGTTTATGACAGCATGGTATGTACTGTACATGTAGGCCTACCTCCGCATTTTTTAAATTCAGTTCACTGAGAGAATGCGGTGATTTCGAAGTCGCGCAAGACTTTATTTGCGTTGACTGTTGACTGTATCCGCATTTTCTCAATGGACCAACCGTACCTTCGTAATATTGATAATGCAAGCATAAGGGAGAAAAAGCAGTGTCGCGTTGTACACCGTATACGTAACTGTATGTAAGTAGGTACTGTTCGGACATCACAGACATACGGTACGTGGCATTCGCCCGAAGAGGTCCATGACTGACCACTCACTTGTCGGGCGTGCGACGCTTGTCTCAACCGTTTGTTTGGCGCTTGCAGGAGTGCGTGAGCTCGTGCAGAAGGGACGGGGACTGTGCGGAGACGGCGAAGTGCTGCTCGGACGGCTGCGGTCGCTCCTGCGCGCCCAGCAAGGGTCTGCAGGCCTGGCCGCTGCTCCCGCTGCCCAGATCCCTGGAGGTGCGCGAGCGGAAGCGCGGACGCTCCGTCATCCTGCGCTGGGTGATGAGTCGACTGCAGGCGCATCACACCCAGACCCACTCCAACCTCTACGTCGTCCAGTGGAAGTGGGGAATGGCGTCGCAGGAGAGCCAGATGACCAGATGGCAGACCATCACCATCGTGAGTTATTTTGCTTCTTCTCTTTCGCTGCCTAGACACGAAACTTTTTTGATCGGCAATTTTTCAGAATGCCAGTATCTTGGTCACGAACGAGTTTCAGAGTGTTGTCAACGGCAATTACTTTACCGCCTGTACTTTCGCAGTTTTTCAAAACGGTACTGTACAGACAGCTTCCCGTCAGATGACAGAAATTAGCCTGACTTTTACCTTCGCTAAAATTTTGACGGTAAAAGAGTTTTGCTGTTTTTTACCTTTGCTGTACTTTTTTACCTTTTTTTATTTTTGCTGTACTTTTACCGTTTACCGACAGCGGTGTTTGACATTGTGACTGTTGTTTTAGCGGAATAAGATGTACGCCATACTGAAGCACCTGCTGTCTCCAGGTCGCTATTACATTTTTCGCGTTGCGGCTGTCAGTTACAATGGAAGCAGAGGATTCTCGGAAGCCAGCAGTCCCGTCATTTTATCCAAAAGTGTGTATGTACATCGAGAGCGCCTGTTCGTTCGCTCGCATATTTTATACTTTTTAACTATACAATTCTAATAGTATGAGGGTAATTCTTCCAGATGGCTAGCTAGTTGGTCATCAGGTTCTGCCGGGTGAAGTGATTGTATTGTAGGGTTCTCCAATTTCTCCCAAGACGGTATAGGGTTGACTCGAGCTATCCCCTATCAGACTTGCTCCTAGCCCCGCTAAAAGCCCCGCTCCTAGCTCTTTTAACTGTGCACGCGCATGTGTGTAGGTCCTCGAGCTCCCGGCAAACCTCGCAATCTGACGGAAGGAGCGGCGTTTCTGGACAGCAGCGGCTTCGTCGTCCAGGAGATTCATTGGCTTCCGCCCAGCTCCGACCTCCCCATCGTCTACTACCAGGTCAGCTGGTCAGTGGCAGACAATCAGTCTGATGTCGCCACGCGGCATGCGAACGCCTTGCAAAACGACCAGCCCGCCGCATCTGGCGGCGACTACGCCAGCTTTCCGTATGAAGCAGGAGAAGGCGCGGGAAGGGATGGGGATTTCGCGGTGGTGAATCAGATGACGGAGTTGGTGTCGTCGGATCGGAATTGGGTGAAACTGCGCAACCTCCTGCCGAACACCCGCTACCTGGTGGAGGTGAACGCTATCGTCCGTTCCGCCAAAGAGGCGGAGCTGGTCGGAGAGAAAGCGACTCTCATTCTCAGGCCTACTGCCGCCATGCTGCTTCAGGGAGTTACGACTGCGAATAATGCGACAACTAGTGCAACTACTACCGCTACTCAGAGTAGAACGTGGTTTACTGACAGTACTACTATTGCAACAACTACGACAGCTGCTGCGACCACTGCTACTGATAAGTCTGCAACGTTTTCGCCTGCTGCTGCACTGCCTCTCTCTTCCTGGATTGAAAATCTTCGCGTGGAGAAACCGTACTTTCATAACGGACTGTTGAAATCCCTGTTGCTGTGGGACGTCAAACGTGGTACTGACTTGCTTCTGGCTTCACACGAAGTGCATTGTGTAGGTACGTACAGTACGTTGGTTACCAATATGTGTGCTGTCTGTTTCAGATGTGCTGGAGGCTGACTCCTTGCGATTCGAAGTGAAATGGTGGCCGACCGTGTGCATGGGTGCTTCCTATCCAGAGTTCTCATTGACCAAGCCGCTGCTTGCTTATTCTCAGGTAAATATGCAGTGTCTATGTAGGGTAGAGAACTGTGGCGTAAAGTGGGGCAATTCCGGGCACCTTTGCTTTCACGCTATCTACAATGGTACGTACGTAGCTCGTGTCAAGGAACCAACCAACCAACCAGTAGTTACATAGGTACTACCCGACCCAGTATTGGTCACGGAATCAATGAGAATAAAGCTAAATAAATAGGTGGTCCGGCTTACCCCTCACCACAGAGCACAGTACTCCGCTTCCACGAAGTACTTACATGTCCTGGAAGTTACCAAAGTGTATGTGTAATTCGAGCGTCCATTCATTTTCTGTGTATCTCTGTAGGTCCCAGCGTTTTCTTTGTACGATCTGCAGTTCGGCTGTCACTATGCGGTGAACGTGACAGGATTGATTGGTGCGCACGGCGCGGGTGCCGGAGCTCGCATCTCCTTCGAGACGCCAGACTGCCGCAACACGCCGGTTCAGGGTGACATACACCCCGTCTGCCCTACGCCAGGTTCGTACAAGAAGAAATCATGTTTGTGTCACAATAGAGAGCGGCTTATGACCCCGAGAAGTTGATGTTGCAGCAATTTCATAAGTTGCACAAGCAATAGTTTTGCTGTAATATCAGTGACGCCGTCCTTTGTGACACCCTTTTTCCTTGCTAATATTATTATATGTGCCTTTACTTCCTCTACATTTTTATTTTCCAGCTCCGAACGTTCCATCGCATCCGCGGAATGTGCGCTGTGTAGTGGTGGAGGGAGCGGGGAGGAGGGGATGGAGGGCGGAATGCGGCTGGGATGCACCGATTCGCTCCCACAAGCCCATCACTGGCTATCGGGTGATCAGCGGTCGAAAGCTGCTGAGTCACCACCGCTTGACAGACGGAATCACTGGCCATCCCTTCCCCAGTATCGATCGAAACAGCGTCGCCATTCGCATTTTGAAAAAGGTACGTAAGGTACTGTAAGATAAAGATGGAGGCGGCACGAAATTTTTGGACACCTTTGCTTCCCTGTTGTCTGTATGTGTATGTAGTAGCTCGTGACCAATATAGCCGAGTGCAGTTCAATGCATAATCGGACATGAGAAATTCTACTCGTATGTACGAACAGTCATGGATGCGCCGGTCGTACAACGAACGCATTTCCCTTCAATGAGAATGAGCCGTCAGTCAGCTGTACATGTTACTTATCTATTGCAGGACGAACGCAGGCTGAACCTTGACTCTCTTCTGGCGGATACGGCATACGTGTTTCAAGTGCAGGCCATCTCTGAGCTCGGACTCGGACCCGCTGTCTTCAACACCTTCCACACTCCAGTTGCGCTTCCAAGTACGAAACGCATCGTGTAGGAAGGAACCTATTGTATGTACAGGCAACGTATGGTATCCTATCTGTTTTCAGCTCAAAAAAAGTCGGGCAGGGAAGTTGGCAAGAAGCTGCCAGAGCAGCAACTCAGGCGAAGACATCCACAAAGCTCGTCTTCCGCCGCTGCTTCTCCTTCTAGTCTTGTCCAATTCTTGCAACTCCTTTCGATGCTGTCATTGTCATTATCGACTTTGCTTTTCCGAATACAAAGATGAGTGAATGAGTGACCCATGCGATAGTTTTCATTCGACCGTGGCTGTGATCGGGTACTTTTTCTCTGGAGAATATTGATGACGTATTGCTGCTATTTGAACTGTAAATAAATACATAAATAAAAGTGGTAGACCTGCTACTATTCACTATTCGAATTAGCTGGGTGGTCGTCAAGCAAGGCTAAGCAAAGGATGGCTGCGAGAGAAATTTGTGCCATTTTTTGTTTTGCTGTTTGCATATTTTGGCATCTAATGCAACATGATCGCGTCATTCCGTGAACTTCTACAAAGTGCGCGCGCCACAGCGCCAAATACATGTTGAGGGCAACGTTTAATTTGCGCAGGCGCAGGCGCAGGCGCAGACGTAGGCGCAGGCGCAGGTGTAGACTTCTAGAATAAGTTGGGAACGCGAGGCAACGACGAAAGTGCGCAGTCACAGGGCGCAGCTTTTGAAAGTATGTATGCAGTCCGCCAACACATGCAGTAGAATAGCTATAAAAATAAGAATGTCCATTTCGAATGAAAGTACAAAACCTCCAGGTTGTAAATTTTGAAATATTAGCTGAATATTTCGATAACTGCCTTCTATTTCTGAGAAAATTTCAGAAAATGCTCAAACTGTATTCAGCAGAAAGCAAAAATTGCACGAAACCTACATTTTGGATCCGACCTCGATTTTCCCCGATTTTCTGGGTCCGGGTAGCAAAAAAGCCGCTTTTTTCTGTCTGGGTTTCGGATCCAGGTACCTGTGAGACCTCTTGTAATATCTGTATCTATTCAGGCTTAGGCTTAGGTTGAGGCTTAGGCTGAGGCTTAGGCTTAGGTATTGGATGGAAAGGCAGAGGGGCATGGCTCAGCCTAAACCTCAGACTTAGCCTAAGCCTAAGCCTCAGCCTTAGCCTAAGCCTAAGCTCACCAATATTACAGTTCACTGTTCACCATTCCTTTCATTTAGCCCTCACCGTTCACTGTTCAATTTCGTCGTTGCCTTGCGGTCCTACTTGTTCTAGAAGTCCACACCTGCGCCTGCGCCTGCGTCTGCGCCTGCGCCTGCGCCTGCGCAAATTAAATGTTGCCCATGTTGAGCGTGGTAGAGCGCGCCGCTCATATTATAGGCGTACATGGATTTGAATTTGATTTTACTTTTGTTTTGTTTTGAAATAAGAATCATCAACGTGTGCGTACGTAACGTACATACACGTCCGTCATCGTCCGTCACATCAGCATTATCGTTCGTTGCTTAGCCTATGGATGGTACAGAGCCTTGTCCTGCTCGACTTTGATCAACCAGTCTCCGTTTTCTCAAAGGATATTCATGGTAAAAGCCACCCTATATAATGAAGAAACGCATTGCATGTTTCGTTGTGTACGATGTTTGTTCTGTATATCCAATCCAGTAAACGGCAAATTATTGTATCTCTGGTGCGCTTTCAGTCGATTCCGTTCAGTTTTGCTTTGAAAGATGTGAATATACGGGAATCTGCGCCCAAGGAGCTTCTACTGGAGAAGCATACTGCGTATATTCGTGGCTATGAGGAGAAGAAAGAAAGCTATGTACGAAATCGTTGACCTTTTCCTGTTTACCTTTTGAGGTCTTTGTATGCATAATAAGTGTCTGGACATTTTCTTACAGGAATATGTGACGTCTGAATATCTTCGTATGAGCGGCGTGTACTGGTGTCTGACTGCCATGGATTTGATGGGTGAATTGGACCAAATGAACAAGGATGCCGTTCTCGCTTTTGTACAAGAATCACGTCATGAATCTGGAGGGTTTTCCGCTAGTCAGCTGCATGATCCACATATTCTGCATACTCTTAGTGCCGTTCAGGTATGGCACATACACAGTACGGCACGTAAATACAGCGTGGGATGTAGGCCTATGCAGTATACTAGTTGTTGTTCAGATTTGTGTACTCTACGACGCCCTTCATATTGTTGATATTGAAAAAACTGTGGCTTATATCTCTGGATTGCAAGAAGCAGATGGTAGCTTTGCAGGCGATGAGTGGGGTATGTATGCACGTACATTACACATACATGACATGGTGAGCAGCGCATAGTATGTCATATTGTTTTTGTATATGTTCGTTGACCTTTGTTTTTGTAGGCGAAGTGGATACGCGTTTCACATTTTGCGCTGTGGCGTGCTTGGCATTACTGGTACGTAAGATTAGCGACGACCAATGCATTACGGGCGCTTCATTCAGGGACGTATTTACAAATACGTATGCTACACGTTACCGACAGAAGAGCACACAAAGATTCTTCTGATTTTACTACTGTCACCACTAGTTTCCGTCTTCTCCAACCAGAGATTTGGGTGGCCAGAATTGTCTCAGAACTAACGGCCACCGTACATAGCCTACCTTTATTGGTTGATTTATGTAGTCTCGTTTGGACGCGATCGATCTGGCAGCTGCCGTAGCTCACGTGATGTCGTGTCAGAATTTCGACGGCGGTTTCGGCACGCGTCCCGGTTCAGAATCCCACTCTGGTCAGATCTACTGCTGTCTCGGCACATTAGCCATCGCTGCTCCGATACTACGGGAGCGCGAGAAGAAGGAAGGAGAGTGTAGTAGTGAAAGTGGAGGAGGAGAATGGCGAAAGACGCTGGCCTGGTGGCTGGCCGAGAGACAGCTGGCATCCGGCGGACTCAACGGTACTATCCACGAGTTGCACTAAAGCGCCAGTACTGGGTCGCGAGGTGGCCCCTCTGACTCTGTGCAACTTTTGATCAGCGTCGGCGTCGCGGTCGACGTCGTTTATTTTTCGCTAGCTTCCTTTTCTTCCCAACTGCCTAAACGACGCCGACGCCGATCAAATGTTGCGCTGAAAGTCACGGTTATTCAGAGGGGTGCCTCGCGACCCAGTACTAGCGCTTAGCGAATATCGTGCATACTATGCAATATTGGTCCAACTGAGAAAACGCGGAAATTCCCGTGGTCGCGGAAGGCTCTTTTGCATGTAGCAGTAACGTCAGGGCGATAAGTTGACATCGGAAGGCTTTCTTCCCTGCCTACCCCCTGGCTGCCGTATATTTTCTTATTTCTAGTTTCTTTCTTCTTGTTTAGGTCGACCGGAGAAACAGCCGGATGTGTGCTACTCTTGGTGGGTGCTGGCTTCGCTCGCTATTCTGGGCAAACTTCACTGGATTGACAAAGTCAGTCAACAATTTTGGTGGGCCGCATTTGTATGCCTTTCTGTGCGTTCACAAGGAGTTTCTCAGTTGGTGCATGTTATGTCATAACTCTGCTGAAATGTTGATTTGCTGCTTTAGGCTGCGCTCAGGCGATTTATTTTGGCTTCACAGGATGAGGATGAAGGCGGAATTGCTGATAGGCCCGAGGATATGGTATGTACATATGCGGATCTTGTTCAATTTTTTTAAAGACTGCCGGTTATTTCTGGTTATCCCAGTCCATCTCTACTTAAAAGTCCGTTTTTTTACTTTCGTACGTACTACACACTAAGAATATCTCGGGATCTAGGCGACGCAGAGCAAAGCGGTCAAAAACGCCACGCTGGATAATAGCCTGATCGACAAGAAAAAAACCCGCTTGCGTCTACGTGCCCCGGAAAACGCCGATTTCCTTATGTACTGAAATCGCCAAAATGGGCGAGACCATGGGGCGAGCAAACCCCGCAAACCCCCGATAAACAAAATAATAGAAAGACGACATACATAAATGCGCATCGGGTGTACTGATTCGTGTGGTGTCGTGGTTTTCGAGGTTTAGATTAGCCTACTGTCTACCTACGCTCATTTAAGTACATAAGGAAATCAGCGATTTCTCGACGGAAGCGGATGTTGTCTTGTCAATCCGGCTATTATTTAGCCGAGGCTATTTTGACTGCTTTGCTCTGCGTTGTCTAGATGCCGAGATATTTCTAGCGTGTGATGCCTAGTGAATAAGTCGACTTTAGTTCGCTAGAATTCGCCAGACTATACCTACTGTACGTACCTATCCCGAGTGAGAGCGACATCTGGCGTTACCCCGTGCTACCCTTGCAATGACTGTGTTGCCCGCCCTGGCAGGTGGGACTGTGCAAGCCTAAGCCGCTCGAAACGTGCGGCGGAGTGTCGCCTGTCCGGTGCTTTGCGTTTTCGCAAAGGAAGGGACGCTCCTTGCCCTTTCTTCGAGTAACCCCTGTCCCTACGTTCGAGGACGTCTGAGGGCAGTCCGTTTGAGAGCGTAGGGACTTTCAGGTGTCATTGAGGGGCTGTACGGGGTGCGTCGTAAAGCGGTGCGGTGCTTGCCGGGTCGACTCGATGGCTCTGCTGCCCTGCGGCGCGGCTTGGGTAATCGCCGACTCTGACACTTGTTTTGGCACGCATTCTCGCTCTTAAAATGCATACGGGACATGCTCGGGAAGAGGAAGGAAGGCACTGAACGATGACTTGCGTTCGTTTTCCTAAGTCGAGCGCTGGTCGTCGTGTGGTGCCACATTTCTGAAAAGTATTTTTTTGGAGAGGAGAGGACGATGTTTTGGACAGATATTATTAGGGTGTAGTACGAAGTGAATAAACGGACTTTAGTATGTACGTAGTTGAGCGTGCGCAAAATTTGTCAACCCGACAGCCAAATGATTTACTTGCTCTATTATGTTTCCCTACATATATTTACATGCACTTTCTCCCCAAATTGTTGCGGAAAGGAAAGGTTGGGATAGCTTGACTTGACACCCGAATTACCCTGTCACAATTTGTAGATGTTTTGGTTGACTACGATTATTGATCAGTTATTTGCGGTGTGAACGTCGTGTTGCAGGCAGACCCATTTCATACGGTGTTCGGTCTGGCTGGTTTGTCACTTTTGGGCGAGACGAAGTTGAAACCCGTGAATCCCGTTTTCTGTATGCCTCAGCACTGCATAGACAAGCTCAACATTCCACTGGACCTTCCTCTTCATTCGCTATAGCAGTAGTGTGCATCCACTGCAAGTGAGAAAGAATACGGGTGGACCAGCCGAAAATACGCCTACTACGCGCTGTGAAGTCCATTCAAGTGAATCAAAATATGGTACTGTACCATACATACCCTTGTGTACGGTACGAACGTGTTTAGTGATGAGGTGTGTATATCGAACGTGCGGCGCAGTGGTCTCTGTTTACTGATATACGTTTTGCGGTTTGTTATGTTCGAATGCTCTGTGCGTACGTATCAGGTGCACGCGTCTTCTGTTGATACGTTGTGTGTACAGTACAGTACGTACGGCAGAAATGGTATAAATGAATAGTGCGCTATTTTGTTTGCGAGTAGTATGAGTATGTACAGTACATACATACATACCTTTACTGTGTAAAAACGTGAATTTCGACCTACGTATATGCGGCTGCTGTCTGGCAAAAATTGTTGAATCCGCGGAAGGAAAATAAGTACAGAGTTATCTGACCGTCTGTGCATTATTCTTTCAAAATGTCAGGTTCAACCCGTCTACCTGCCCTATTTTCGTCGTTTTATTGGCAAACTTTTTTTTAGCTTCTGATAGGCAGCCGGCGAAACTGTTCGGCTCATTCTGAAGGTATAGCTTCCCCGGGTAACCTCGTGAGTTTGATGTTTCCTTGTTACTTAGGACAATGCTGGAGTTACGGGCCAAGGCGGAGCTGGGAACTCTGCTGCAGTACTTGAAGCAGTATCTGCATCGGAGCGCCATCGTGGCTGGACACGTGAACATCATTCTGCAGGAGGTGTTGCCGTCAGGGTGCGAATCACGCGTGTTCGTCGACTCCTGGCCTCAACCGCGCATGGTGTGGACATCCTACTTCACGCCCTGCGACACGAAAGCCTGGAATTTTGGGGTGCTGTTCTCGAACGAGCCTCGTGCTGACATGCCGTGTTCACATTGGACGCCGCCCATCGGCGAGCGGAATTCGCGGCGACTATTATCGTGGTTCATTCACATTGGAAGGAAATGGGCTCGGCGCATCCATGGCTGTCTATGCCTTTTGCATAGGCCGTAGCTGAGGATTAAGGTAGGCCTGGCCTGGCCTGGCGCATGTTTCGGATGTAAATGAGACTGGCAGAAAACGCTGTTAGAGGTCGCCGCGAAATCGGCGGGCGTCGGCGTCCAATGTGAATACGGCAACATTCTTCGCAGCTTTGTCTCGGATGTCACACACAGCTTGAAGAACCTGTTTCGCACCAAATCCCACATTTTTCTCCTGGACGAGTATCGGAACGTGAGCGTGGTTCGCGACGTCTACGGGAAGTACGGGAAAATCGGGCGGAAAAATGACTACCCGGAACTGCTTCGAATGAACGTGATGAGTGAAGAGAGACAAGCGAAACTGGCCAAGTTGAAGATTGAGCTGCCGTCCGAGCTCTACTTCGGCTCGGTGGATCCAGAGGAGGCTGGATTCGTCAATGACATGTGGGGTGGAAAATTCGAGGGCAGCGAAGCCATATTCAAGGAGCGACTCACTTACTTGCCCTCATACGCCTTCAGGTACTGTAGGAATAGGATAGAGCGGGGTAATTCTGGGTAGGGGAAGTCGGGTTGCCCCTACTTGTATCTTCCCTTAGCAGCGACTGACGAATCAAGGCAACTGTGCAACCTTCAGAGAGATGCGAGAAGGATTATCTTCGTGACACGTTCACCACTTTCCAACCTTCACAACAGGAGGTTGGATCTGGATTGGGTGGCCCGACTAATCCCGCACTACAATTTTTGAACTCTACGTTGTAGAATCTCTATTCGTGTATCGTATGAGGGACCGTGTGGTCGCTGCTAAAGTCCAGTTTGGATTGGAAAGAGTACAATAACGCAATGCTTGCCTTTTTCCAGACAAAAATCGGATGACAAATTGGTGGCGTTCACCTGTACGGACCATTTGGGATTTGGCGTCAACGGTTGGGTAGCGGAAGATTGGAGAGGCAGAGGCGTTCTGGGTAAACTGATGATTTTGGCGTTTCAAACGGAGCTTGCGGTTTCGATGAAGCGAGCTTATGGGACGCCGCCACTCTATTTCGGCTTCGTTCATCCATCCAACACCAAATCCATCAAAGGCATGCAGAAGATTGGAATCGAAGTTCTGGACAGCATTCGCGTGGAACTCTTGCAATTTTCACCGTTTCAGGCCAAGCTCTGATTTAATAAAGGTACGTTGTACATATAGGGATTTATACAAAAGAAATAATGGCGTGCCTATGTTAAAGAAAAAGGCTCATGTTTCATTGATTTCAATAGTTCATGATCGATTGTTGATGTCATTCTGATTGTCACTGTCTCTCGCTGTATCATTTTGTCTTTGTTTGCACAAGTTTCTTTACGCCAGATCGGACAAATGCACTTACTGTACTTACACGCATTTGCCATTTAAATACCCGAGTGCCTGCCATTGTCCATTAGTACTGAGACATGCCAAGGTAGGTACATACATACGTACGCACATAATTGTTCACACGCATGTAACGTGTAGCGCATCACAGATAGACATCTTCCGGTTCTGAGTGAGCATCCAAAGTACAGCAGCCGCTCATATCCTGATTGCAATGTCGCGAAATTGGAGCAGTCTCCAGCTGCGAATTCTTCGGTGATTGAAGCTTTTTGTCATGCTCCCTGCAGCAATCGAATGTGCGTACAGTACTACTCTTGTCGCCCGTTGTATCGCTGAGCAGTGCAGTGGTCGCAGCA
This sequence comes from Epsilonema sp. ZAB3_2, assembly GCA_030247985.1. Taxonomy (NCBI): domain Eukaryota; kingdom Metazoa; phylum Nematoda; class Chromadorea; order Desmodorida; family Epsilonematidae; genus Epsilonema; species Epsilonema sp. ZAB3_2. The sequence continues at coordinate 27,191 of JASAMW010007537.1, forward strand.
GCCTCATCTTCTACGCTGTCCGATGAATTTTCCTGCTGCATGGCCACATCGCAATCCTTGTTCTCTGCTGTTTTTCTGTGAGGTTGAGCTTGGTCAGTACTCGCCACTAAATATTCATGCGGTAGAGTCACAGCTCCATCATCACGACCATCCGTATCCACGCCGGCTTTTTGATTTAGCAGAGCAGTAGCCGCACTTGCGTCATCGGCGCTTGCTGATGAATTATCCTGCCGTGAAGCCGCATCGTCACAATCCTTCTTCTTTGCTCCTTCCCCCGGAGGTTGATCCTGAGGGGTGACTAATGTTGTAGGAGCGGTAGGGGTCGGCGTGATGGAGCGTACGACCGAAGCGTCCCCGCTGACGCTGTGCATTTTCATCATGGAGTTCTCCACGAGTAGGTTCCTTGTGCTGGGCGCGAACATGGTGGGTGTGCCTGCGGTGCCAGTGCCTGCGAGGCTGCGGCCGGCAGTCTCCTTGAAGTAGATGCTGAGACAGGGCAGTAGGCGGATGAAAGCAGTGCGGAACTGTTCGTTCAGGTAGGCGTAGAGGAAGGGGTTCCAGAAGGTGGTGGACATGGCGATGAGGTGGCAGCAGATGGTGAAGAAGTACTGCTGTCGCGTGACGAAGGCGGGCAGCGCGTTGAAATCCCGCAGCAGGTTCATCGTCACCTGCGGCAGCCAGCAGAAGGCGAAGAAGCAGACCATCCCGATGAGCATGAGGTTGGTGCGCTGTTTGCGCCGCTCCGCCTCCTTCTGGCGCTGGCTGACGGCGCCGTTGGGCGGGGCGGCGTATCGCGGACGTCCGCCCACGCTCTGCCGACTAAGGCGCCAGCAGATGGCCGTGTAGCAGACGCTGATGATGCTGAGCGGGATGAGGAACTGGAAGATGAGGACGACGGTGCCGTAGGTCTTCTGGGCGCGTTCGCTCGACCAGTTGCTACTGTTCCAGTTCTCCATGCAGAACTGGCCGCAGAAGTAGAGGAGAGCACCGTCGCTTTCGCGTTTGCCGATCGGATCCGGATAGTCCTCCAGACGCTGGTGCAGACTGATGGGAGTGCCGATGGCCGCCGCCAGCAGCCAGATGGCCAGAATCATCACGATGGCGTGATTGCGCTGAATCGGACGGCGCGTCGGGAACAGGATGAGGATGAAGCGATCGATGGCGATACAGGTGAGCGTAAACGCTGATATGCAGATGCTCATGGCCTATTTTATCAAACGTACGTTACATTACGTGCATAATAAAATCGCTGGCATGACGTACACTACACAAACGTACGTACAGTATGTAGGTAGGTGCATACTAGTAGTGTGATAGTAAATAAATAATTACATCTAAGCAGTGTACATGAATGTACGTTTACCTAACCTACGTACATACAGTAGATACCTGCAAGAGAGGCACAAGATGGCACATGGCGCCGCCGAAGTACCAGTTCTTGACGAGGCTGCTGGCAGGCGTGATAGTGCCGGAGATGAAGCAGACGGCCATGTCGGAGCAGCTGAGGCTGACGATGAACAGATTGCGCACCGACTGCAGCTGCTTGTTCTTCGCCACCGACAGCACCACGCAGCAGTTGCCCGTCAGTCCGGCCAGCACCGTGACCCCGTAGCACAGAATTATCACCGTCCGACACACCCAACTCACCGTCCAGTCCCCGTATTGCTGCCACATCAAGTCGTTGATCCAGAGGCAATCGGCCGCCGTGGAGAGCGAGCCATTTAAGATTGTGCTCACTGTTGCAGCTTCCGAATAATTAAGTTCCAGAAGACCGGCCATTGTTCCTGCTTAGGTACGTGTAAGTCAGCAATGATGGACAGTACGTTTAGCTTCAGTCGGATCCAGTTAGGATAATGATGGCGGAAACAGGATTTGACGTAATGTCTGAGTATTATCCGGCGCAGTGGGCTAGTGGTGTGATCTTAACACGGGCAGCGAATACAAAATGGTGTTATTAGTGAGAGAGCCAAAAGGTGCGTGGTGAAACCGTTGGCGCCCATTGAGTAACCTGGGCGTGCAGCGTTTTAGCACAGAAAAAATAAGCCGCTTCTTTTCTTTCCGCTTTGCATAGACAAAATCACTTCCTGTGGCAGCTAATAAAATATTTATTGTTTCCTGAAACAGACATTGAATATGAAGAAAAACAAACCTTGAGGTGAAACAAGGAGGGAAGGAGTAATCGTGACCCAAGCTCATTATAAGGCGCAGCCCGCCCAACCTCAATTATACAGTACAGTGTACATACGTATGTACTGGATGTGGATGAATACAGTATTGTACGCAGTAATAACTTGGTATATGGGTATATGTGGATAGAGGCATATTGGGTGTTGCAATAACTGGGTAGGCCTACGTACATCCGCTACGGCATGCACGCGTACATTACATAACGATCACCTGCTAATAGCTAAAAGAGGAAAAGCGGCCGTTTTCTGAATAGACCAATCAAGATGGCAGTAAAAAATTCATCCGTCGCGTTCTCCGTTTTCGCACAAACGGTTAGTCAAAAGCAAGTAACGGCGAAATAATGAGGTAAACCCAATATGGAGCAGTCAGTAGGTTCAAAGGAAAATCAGTTCAAGGAGTAATAATTGCTATTCGTTTTTCCTGACAAACTGCGCTTCGACGGAATGAGTGAGGCCACCCACATCAACCCATTACGCTTGGGTATACATAATGACACCAAATTCGGCAAGATTGCTGGAAGACACTAAGCAGCAAGTGAGGACAGAAGGGGATACGTCTGGCTTCAACAAACAGTAGATAGATAATGCATGTACTGTATGTATGCACAGTACGTACAGTAAAAGGCGGACGGCTGGCTGGGTGGCGCAAGCTTTTTGTTTCAAATCTGGCGAAGACCCGGAAAGAAGAAGTGACTGGCTTATTCCTGAAATTGGCAGTGCTAGCTAAATTGACTGACGCTAGCGACAGAGCTCCCGATTTCCCGTCCCCTCAAATAGGAGCACACACGACACGACACCATACTGTACGACGCCCTCAATGACAGACAAGGGTATACGTATGTATGTATGTATGTACGTGCGTACAGTACATACTGTATGTCTACTGTATTGTATCTCGTTCTGTATCACTGCCATGTGGCACATGCACAAAGCGATTACGTAAGGTTTAAAATGGCACAGACTGCGCTGGAAGCAAGCTCGCACTCAGCAATTACGCACAATATGGCAGATGCTACATACTGTACACGTATATGCATGCGTAGGGTTCAGTTGGAGTTGAGATATGGCAGACAAGCAGCAGCTTTATTTGACTGCGTTTTTCAGAGGAAATAAGAATAGAAATGTGAGCACAATAGAAAGCTTGTTTGTGTTTTGAGCAGAGCAACTCACGAAGAGGCTACAAAACAAATTGGCGGGTTGGGTGGGACCTCCCTGACTTATCACTACCTAATCATTTAGAGGAAAGCTCTACCCACAAAGACAGCGCGCGCAGCCCTTGAAAAAGCCAGTGAGCAAAAGAAGGTTGACAGGTACGAATGAACACAGTACATACGTGTAATGTGCTGTATTTTTGTGTCCCGGCTTACTTTACTATGTGAGCAGAACACGTCATGCATCTTTTATTTTATTACTACTGTACATAACTTTATCTCATAAGCTGACTTTGTATGCTAGTGTTGTGCCGATTTTGCAGGAATTGCTTTACCGGATGATATTATTACTTATGTAATGTACCTAGTACATTTGGCTTCGTGAATACGTAAACAGCAGTCGCGCAGTTTCGCATGGCGCATATCATGAAAATTTTAGTATTCATATTTCATACGTACCTGGCGCATTACGTGCATTTCAATTTACTACAATACTGCACACACTCATCGTATCCGTAACACCATATTCCTGGTAACATACAGTACTAAGCTATGAGAACCAGGCATACTGTATTGTAAAACGAAGACATTGGAGCCATGCATACAGTACAGGGCCAGCGCAGAGATGAACCAAAGACTAATTGCGCTCAGCTTTATTATCAGGAAGCAAAGGCAGATAAAAACAATGACTGCGATGCGAGTAGAAGCCGTTACGTTTCACCCAGTCAAATCAGAAGTGCACGATTCGCACATGTCTGCTGCATCAAAGTCAGGACAGGAAACCCCATTTGTACTGTACGGGTGCTATCGGCCCGGCAGTCATTCACGTGGAAATGGCACATCGTTCATTCGCGATGGGAGCTCTCTGTAGATTATGAGGAGATTGGGACTATTAGCGAGAGAGTGGCAGCAGCGGCACTAGCTCGAGAAAGGCAAGATAGAACAGACAGAACCTGCCACACTTTTTAACTCTGCACCGTTCAAAAATGCGATAGTTCAAGTGTATATATGTATGTACTGCACTGAGCTTCCACTAAATGTAAGAGCAAGATACAAAAAGCCCAAAAACACCACGCCTACTACAAGTACCTAGAGCACTTATAGCACGATTATTTTGCTAGCAATTTGTTGAGCGGCACTGAATAATTCCTAAGCTACCGCAAAATCTAAATGGCTACCAAA
>JASAMW010007538.1:0-22355 GCA_030247985.1 Epsilonema sp. ZAB3_2
TTTTGATTGGTGAACAAATTTTACAGTGAAACAATAATTTCTCACACGACAATACGTAGGAGGGCAAGTCAGAAATGAACAAATCAAATCAAAAGCATTCGTCGATGTCACTCGCCTGTACTTCATAGCCTTCTTATTATTATGTCCGGTTGCCGCAGTGCTTTGGAGCCCGGTCTTCCGGACGGTCCCCTAGGACCTCGAGCCTTTCTATTCGCTCTCCTATTCGCAGCCCTTGATTTTGCACCATTTGTACCGTCCGGGGACGCCTGTGACCCCTGTTTTTGACCGTAACCTCCGGTATTATCTGGACCCTGGCCTGATGGACCTTGTGGTCCGCCGTTGGTCGCAAATCCGTTATTTCCGTTTCCGCCAATAGCAGCTGCAGCCCCGGCTCCATTGTATCCCGCGTGAGGCTCTTCCACATATCCTCCGCCCACGCCATTTACGTGTGCCGATTCGGCGCCGTAGTGGCTATTGACGCCCGTCTGCTCCGGCGCGTATACGTAGCCGGGTGGGCACTGGACCGGCGGCGGAGTCGGCGGCTGAGCCGGAGGCTGCCGGATGTACACGGGCACCGGCACGGGCACTGGCTTTGGAACTGGAATCCGGATGGTAACGGGAACCGGAACCGGAACGCGGACAGGGACCCGGACCGGCTTCGGCACCGGCACCGGCACCGGAACTTCCACGCGGACGGGAACCGGAACCGGTTTGGGTACGGGAACGGGAACGGGAACTGGAATCCGGATGACCCTCGGCTTCGGCGTGGGAACGTAAACGGGAGGAGGAGGAGGCGGCGCAGGAGTTACTGGAGGTTCTGGAAGCGGCGGGGGCACAAGGGGCTAAAACAACGTTAGGGCTTCGGTAAAGAAACTGTGGGGTTGTGGTAAAATCACACAATGGGAAAGTCCAGATCCAGACATCTACCAGTATCTACGTATGTACGTACTATGTACAAAGATCTGCTGCATGCTTAGCATGCCATACGCCATCTATGGCCCGTTTAGCTCGGCGCACGTCTCCGATGCGAATTCCTATTCCTATTCCTATGTGCTGTACATATACGTACATAAGTCTCCGAGCTGGAGAATTTGCTGCCACAATATTCGAGCTAAGGATTCTCGTTGGAAGCTATGTACGTTTTCATCTCACCCTGCAAGGATCCGGCGGACACTGGGGTTGCTTGCAGCCGCAACCTCTGTCGCGCTTTCCGCAGCCTTCGATGCCGCTGCTGATGAACAGTGCCGTGGCCAACAATCTCGAACTGAGCAACAGCCACCGCATCTTCTTACACGATTTTCCAGACACGATTTCGTCTCTATCTGTTCCCGCTTCGCTTCGATGAGCAGGCAGCAACGATCGGATATGATTTTCTTCGCGGTGATGAACGTACCTACGTACCTATACTGTATCAAGGCAGGTTGCTGCGGCGTCAGTTTACACCGAATACCGAACGATAATTTTGGACTAGTTACCTAGGTAGTCGACGTCGCCGTCGTCACTCACCTTTCTTTGCCTTCGATTAACATTCTGGTCCAGGATCGGGATAGATCGACGATTTGGATGGAAGAGGATGAACGTGTTTTTGTCTTTCCCTTTGACGCCTACCATCGACACCTCTCATTTCCTCATCAATCTTCAACCATCGACCGAAATCACAAGTTAGTACGTATGTACAACATGGGCACAGACATAGTAAAGGCATATTGGAGGAACGAAAGATTTTCAGCTTGAACGACTCTCGTTTAAAGTAGGTACAGCAGGAGCAAAGTGCAGTACCTCATATTCGAGACGGGGGCTCCTCAAAAAGCAAGATCTTCTGCATTGTTTAGTGCATAACCTTGGCTGTTTTGTCTCTTTCTCACTACTGTATGATACAGCTTCAATATAGCCTACACATACGTACGTACTACTGGTTACTAAAATGACCATGCTAGGTACATCATCATTATCATGGTCATAAAGTGATGACGTAAAATGACAACAGTGTGCATAGATACGTACACAACACAGTACGTTCACGTTCACCACAACTGCTGTGAGGCGTGATATTTATATTTGTTCAACTTCTCAGTGGCTTAGTTGCTGATAAGAAATTCATAAATCTGCTCAGTTTCTCCACTGTGCATGCAATCAGTTGTCACAGCCATACTCTGTACGTACTGTATCTGTATACGTACATGTACGCCGTACACACTCAAAAGAACTGTTGGACTTGCAAGTAAATCACCGCCGCTCATCGCTGAAAATGACGCTTCTCATGGCATTCGTAGGGCTAATTCTGATAGCTAGCGGAATAGTTCCTGTTGTGCTCTCGGAACAGTTCAACTCAAGCATCAACACTTATGTTGTTAACTGGCCAAATACGAACAGCTCTTGCCTCATGCTCAAATGCAAGATCAGCTTTATGTTCAGCTACCAGACGATTTTTGTAAGATTTCATTGGCAGCCTACTGTAATGCGGGATTATTCGGACCACCCAATCTTAAAATGTTTTGCCCTACTGAGAAATGCGTACAAAAAGGTGGGTAGCGCGATCTGCTCGAATTTCCCTGCAGCACCGTTTTAGTGTTTCCCCTGCATTCTTAGAATAACATGTCCACAGTCATGCTCAATATCTCCGAGAACAGCAATATGAATGATACAATGTTCAATGCCACAAGGACGGATCAAAGCAGCACGTGCATGAGTCATGATCTGTCCGTCTCGCCCTCTCCCGCTCCTTCGAATTCATTTGAAACAATTGTCATCAACTTCATGTACAACTGGAAGCTGACCCTGGGCTTTACATTAGCCAAAAACTACACAGGTGCAGCTGATGGAACAATGGTCCAACTGTACAACATTGGTATCACTGGAAAGCTCAGCGATCATCCAACCTTGTTTCCAAATCCCAGTTCAAGTACGTAAGTACAAGTTACAGTGTATGTATGAAGTAGGATTTAGACTAAGGCTGTATTCATGTTCCAGTTCGTATCATGTATCACAACGAATGAACTTTAGGCTTGGCTTATTCTTTCGCGTTAGACTACGTACGTACGTAAGACACTTCCGTACATGGATTCAATTCATGGATCCGTTGATTTGTTGCGCAGGTCTTCTCCTCGGACCTATCACAATTTCCTCGACAAGCAAACAGGGCTTCATCTCGCCGTTTCCCAGCAATTCCTCCCTGTTCTGCAGAAGCGGATTTGTCAACCCACTGATCACCGGAAGTAGCATGATTCCGAACGGTGCCAAACTCAAAGTGTCCATGACTATAAAGAACATGCAGTTGCAGGCATTCCAGCCGAAGCTCTCTGCTCCTTCTGGCTCAAGTTTTATCCATCGTAAGGCAAACTACATAAGTTTTTCTTCGTTTTTAAATCTCAAGACTCTGTAAAATACGAACTGACTGAGGTAACTTGACTGAGGTTGCGGCCTGCTATATTTTTGCAATCAGAATTCAGCTGTCAGAGCGCAATATTGTGCTCTACGTAGGGCAAATGTATGTACATAGAAGAAATACCACTACACCAGAAGTTTCCCAGCAGACTGTACAGCATGTGTGTCCTTTGTTTCAGCTTTACATCTGTGCCCGAAAGACGTGCGAAAGATCGATATTATCCCGATAATTGTTGGTGGATGCTTGGCAGGTTTGGTGCTGATTGTCACCATCGGCTATCTGATCGGTGCGGCGAGGCAGAAGCCGGAGAAAATAGACGCCGACAGCAACGGCGTTATCACCGACAAGAAACCGCACATTTTATCACCCTTACCCACCGAAATCGATGCACAATTTGATGGCAAACAATTGGAGAAATTTTAGTTTGTTACACGTTATGTACTTGCATATTGTTCCTTATTGTGCCTTTACGTACATGATAGAGATCACACGGAATGAAATCCTGATTTCATACCGCAGGCTCATCGCATACATTCAAGTTGGCTATGATCTGCGTTTTCAGCACAGCGCAGAAAAACATAATAAGGGTCATGTCCATTATGATCAATAAGTACGTATGTACATTATTGCTTGGCCGGATGTGGTAGACTTTTCCTTCCGAGCTCTCCTTGTCCTTGCTCCACGTAACCATGTCACGATCAACGCTACGTTAGCTAGTAGGTATGTTTTCTTCGCATGCACTGGTATTCAGCTCCACATTGCAATTGTTGACATTTTCGACTGCAACACATACGGTAACTTGTACAAAAAAGTGTCCTGTATTTTACATCCATTCCAAGTGTAGGCCTTCACTATGCCTCATCTACAGGCAACAGCAGCTGGTCTCTTACTTGTGCAACCCGCCGTTCCGCAAGATCTCTGGCATTGTATCTTCATATAGGATGGATTCGCATCGCACTGTCCACCTTTGGCCCAGATGCAGCACTGCGGATTTCGGTCATGAGCGAATAGCATCAGCCGACTAAGATGAGCCTTTCGCATCACTGGAAAGAGAACAAAGATATGTAGGTACGTAGTCATCCAGTTTACAAGTCCAAAAACGCACAACAACAGCATCAAGCACGTTACTGTGTACTATACATACTTTGTTGCTGCATTCGGCGCGGTTGGGAAATTTTCGGTCGCATGGGACCGTCGTCGGTTCCAATGGGACCATCGCCGCCGCTGTCGGACTTCTTTCCGTCCCTGGTCGCCCTGCACACGCTGTCGATTGCGTCGGAGCCGAGGTCGAAGTCCTGATCGCAGCGCGCCAACGTCACCATCAGATCCATGGAGGTGTAGGAGCAGGCAGGACACACCTTCTCCATCGCGCTGCACCGGCCGTGCTCGCAGTCCAGTGACACGGATTGACGCTGCTCGTTCAAGTCCTGTAAAAATGTAAAATTGGCGTCGCTTTGTTGACAAAAAGAAGAGGGTTCAAAATTTTTTCGCATTTGGCATGGAGTCTAGCCATACATGAGCTACGTATATGACATGCGACTTGGTATTGTACCTGAATTGTAAATAAAAAATAATAAAATCCTATTTATTCTTTTTACGTACAATGTCTGCATTGGCCGAGTGATAAATGTCGCAGATCAGCCCCACGTTCTCAACTGTCAGGTGATAAAGGCCGCAGCGCAGAGACATTTTTTCGTAGACGGCCATGACACAGGTATCGGTGGCTTCGCAGGCACGAAAACAGCTGTTCTCATCCTGTCGCCTGCGCAGTCGGTGCAGACCCGGTACCAGCGGATACGAGGAACCATTCAGTTGGAATTGACGCGTCGCAAACTGCTGCTTGCCCGGACAGTAAAAGGCGCCTAAAAAATACAAATGTGTAGACATTGGCGGCGAGAACAAACCTAAACCAACAACCAGTTCGAACCAGACTGTTCGTTTATGCCGACAGCAGGCTTCCGCTTTCAGTGTAACTTTGCGAATCTGTATGCATTCCCGGCAAATGCAGAAAGCAAATTTAAAAGGTAGTGGACTGTTCCGATGAACGACAACAAGCTTTAACTTTCAATTCAAGCTTTAGCTCGCCACGCACCTCCTCTGATGTCGAGATAATGAGTGAAAGCGAAGTGGCAAGTGGATATCAGGAGCAGGAGCGAGAGGTAGGAGCAGAAAGTTGCTTCAGTGGCCGTCACCATCACAACTTCAAAGGCGCCAGAAAAGAGAGTCAAACTCCAGCCGGCAGCTCACACCAATAGAGGAAGAAGACACTGGATGCGGTTTGGTGCACAGGAGAATTTGTAGCAGGTGACAAAATAAAAAAAGTTGAAATGGAACGCCGCTGCTGGTTGGGTCGCTTCCTGGATGAAGAGATAAGAGCTGGTCTGGGGATCAGTGTTGGTTGGTGATATATGCGGCCAATGTGCCACTAAATACTTGCAGCAGCTGGTACCAAATCCAGACCAGACTGACTGTCACAATTGTGTCAGTCGGCATCCATCGTGAACAAGCGGCCGACGAAGCGATAAATTTTCGATGACAGATAACCGATGCGGCTGGCAGTTTACAATCACCTTGTGCTCTCTCTTTCTCAACTTGAGACGCCAACCGCACAAAACTACTGCACTACCATTTTATTGTACGCGTTGTTTCAGTTATAGAGTGTATATTTCAGTGCTCTTCCTTCGTGTAATTCTGTGTTTGTGCACGGCACGGTACGTTACGTATCATAAACTGTGCACACCTGTCCTTCCAAGATTTTGCGATTCTCTGCAACAGTTGCGAACGTTGGACAGTAGAAACTTACTGCCAGCGAACAATCGCCGATTCCAGAGAAACAGTGCAACTTAAAGGACAAGGATGAGCACGTTTCAATTGAAACCTCAGGCAAGACACACACAATACAATACACATGTACTGTAGATACTGTGTATGTGCGTATAAACACCACAAGTGCATTGAACTCTTTCTTGCGCCAAGAACAACTTGGAGGCGTTACCATGCGAGGCGTGCAATACTAAAACAAAGATAATCCCCCGAAGACAAACATTCATGCCTTGAAGATATCAAAATTACTGCAAAATCAAAATTCATAGTGACATATAGTGTCACTATCACTTGCCTTTGATGGTCAGGTCACTGCTTTGCCAGATGTGCCCAAGCAAAAGAATCGAAACCCTGCTTGCTGGGTCTTTTGCGTTCCCGGCGCATGGCACGGCACGCACGCACGTGGCACCGGGCACGCTTGCCGTCAAGTCGCAAAATGCTCCACTGGCAGCTTTACTGGCTACAGTATGCCGTTTCGACGGGCAGGTTGTAACATTATTGTGCCGATGACAAGGTAAACTGAAAGTGCGCTGCGCGTTTTCTTCAACACGCGCCAAGTACACCTAAAGTGCACGAAGGCGCGCTCGCTGCCCGCAAAACAAACTTTCATTGGCGAGCTGCGAGCGCGCCTTCTCGCTTACTAGGTGTACTTGCTTGCTCTGCGATGCAGTCGATTGCGATTATAGTCGATGCAGTGCGACTGCCTAGTGCAGCGCTTCGAAGAAAATTGACTGTTTTCGAGGGCCCTCCTAAAGGCGGGCACGGGCAGGGGCCCGGGCACCCGACACCCCTCCTAAAGGCGGGCATGGCGGGCATGGGGAAAATCCTATAATACTCGACAATTCAGCATTCAAAAGCGAATGCAATGGGTTCACACAGTTTATTCAAAGCTTACGCAGCCAACGGAAGTGTCAAATTCAGGCTAATCCTTGTACAACATGAAATAATTACTCCAAATGAAATTCTGAAAAGGAGGGCATGGGCAACAATTGGCAGTGAGAGAAGACTGTTCAATTTTTGAGCATTTGCAGACTGTGGAAAGTGGTTACCAGATGTGCATTAGGCTTGCCAGGTCTAAAAATTGGTTGCCAGATGTGCAACAGGGTTGCCACATCTGCGATAGGGTTGCCAGGTGTGCAAATTTTTGCCAAAAGTGCAAAATCATTGTCAGAGCAAAATCGTTGCCACATGTGCAACTGTTGCCAGTTATGCAACAGGGTTGCCAGATCTGTAAAAGGGTTTCCATAAATACAGTTGGGTAGGGTACAGTGGAGCAAATACCATAGTTACTGGTGCATAGCCTCATATAGGACCTCAGTTTTTCCATGGGGCTATGCAGCAGTAAATATGGTATTTGCTCCACTGTACCCTACCTACCCAACTGTATCTATGGCAACCCTTTTTACAGATCTGGCAACCCTGTTGCATAACTGGCAACAGTTGCACATGTGGCAACGATTTTGCTCTGACAATGATTTTGCACTTTTAGCAAAAATTTGCACACCTGGCAACCCTATCGCAGATGTGGCAACCCTGTTGCACAACTGGCAACCAATTTTTAGACCTGGCAAGCCTAATGCACATCTGGTAACCACTTTCCACAGTCTGCAAATGCTCAAAAATTGAACAGTCCTCTCTCACTGCCAATTGTTGCCCATGCCCTCCTTTTCAGAATTTCATTTGGAGTAATTATTTCATGTTGTACAAGGATTAGCCTGAATTTGACACTTCCGTTGGCTGCGTAAGCTTTGGATAAATTGTGTGAACCCATTGTATTCGCTTTTGAATGCTGAATTGTCGAGTATTATAGGATTTTCCCCATGCCCGCCATGCCCGCCTTTAGGAGGGGTGTCGGGTGCCCGGGCCCCTGCCCGTGCCCGCCTTTAGGAGGTCCCTGTTTTCGATTATCCGTACGACACGATCAAGCCACAACCAGAGAAATCTCACACTTGCAACTATCCAATACTAGCATCGATTTGTCTTCATCAGTCATCATGTCGGAGAAAAGATCTTCGATGTCAACCTCACCGGCGAAAAGATCAAAGAGGCTGAGCGGCGCAGGAAGCAGTAGTAGTGCGGATGCAGAGGGACTCGGCCATACTCGATCGTCTACTTCGACGAAAAGGCAGAACTTGCCATCACCTACAGCGGTAGGAGCGAAGAAAGCATCTGGCGGCAGAGGTCGAGGCAAAAAGCAGGTATTATCGAAACATGTCGCGTTACGCCGCGATCCCAAGACGTCTGTACTTTGTACGTCCGATGTGCTAGCTAACTATGGTATAGAGGCTGTACGGTCGCGTCTGGTGAACGCGGCAAAACTCCATCGCTGAAATAGGAAGGCTCATTTATATCTTATTTTATATCTAACCGTTTATCTTCTTTATCTCTTTTGCAGACAAAGGAAGCGAAGCAAGGGGGTGAGATTGGAGAGGAAGAGGAAGTTGAGATAGACGTGGAGGGATTAGATGAAGGAGCCAAGAATCTCCTGTTTTTCGCCGCTAAGTGCTCGGAAAAAGCCACGCCTCCACTTGAGCCTGGGCCATCAGTAACTTCGACTACTGGCATTGTTCCAGCTCCCAGCACTGCAACGAGGACCGTCATAGCGCCTACTACTGCTTTGATTCAAGGAGGAAAACCGGCAGGGGGAGGAAAGGTATTCGCCTTACGTACGATAGTTTGGCGTAAATATACTGCGCCCGACTAGCTGACTAGTGGTATGAGCGGATTTGTATTGAAAAATGAGCGTATGTATGATATCCCGATTTACTGCACGCTAATATGCAGTCAACGATCCCAGTATAGATAACCCCAATTTGAAAGCAGAGGACAGTAGTGACAATTAACAGCCGAAATTACCCCCAGCTCAAATTTTCTTCTTACTAGCATCATTTTTTAGTTTTCTGACAGTGCATATGCACCAGCAAGAGTACTTTTTTGCAGAGAGGACGACCGCGAAAGCAGCCTGTGGATGCTTCTCCTACGATGGGGAAGGCCGTGGCCAGTACTAGAAGTTGGTTGCAGGGTGGACCGCCTCCTCAATTGAGCCTGGGCCTGGGAGCCGCCACCAAAGTTCCACTAAGCAAGGCGGCCGGTGGGTCAACAGCAACAAGGAAGCCAGCAGCTCATGGCGCAGCCTACTCCACCACACCAATCATCTCTTATGGAAGAATTGCTGCGGCTCGCAGCACTTTCCGTCAACAAGGCTCAGGTGGGCCCTTCACCACTGCCGCTGCTGCGCGACGAAGAGGAGGAAGGAGCGGCAGGATTGCTCAGGTTTGAGCTTTTATGTGAACTAATCATTGAAGAGTATCGAATTTCGACCCTTCAAGTCTTCCTACTAGCCAGCTGAAACGTCAACGTCACGATTTCACCCTGGCTGCTCCCGTAGTAAATGGTGAACTCGTGACTTTGACGTTTCAGCTGGTCATTACCCAGCGGGGGCCATTTCGCTATTTACCATCCTCAGAAATCATAGCGCAAGTAGCGAATAACAATATATGCTTATAATAACAGTTACAGGCTGATGCGTACACTCGCATGCTTCCCGCTACCTCTTCCAGTCGTGTGCTGCCACCGTCGTCTATCCTGCCTCGTGGCATAGCTCAGCAGCAGCAGGAGGAAGATCTGCAAGAAGAGGCAGGAGAAGAGGAAGAAGAAGTGGTGATGGTGGATGTGGACGACGACGGCTCCTATCACCTATCCTACGAAGGAGAAGAGGTTGAAGCTTATGAAGATTATCCATCCACTTCATCCACTACGTCTTATCGCAGCCGTACCTATCAAAGGGCGCCCGTATACCCGCCCTCTTATTACCAGCGTCGTCTGCAGCTACCGATGATGGGCGGCCGTGGTGTCAAGGGCAGTTTGCACTTATTGATTCTGAGCCGACGGTGTCTTGTGCGTACGTACGCCTACAATACGTAGGTAGGATGAACCATGTTTGTGGGTATGTCACCTACAGTAGGCCTGTTTGCTTGTGCAGAAGTCGTTGCAGCGCTCATCCCAGTCGAGAAGGAAAATTTGCCAGATGTGCCAGGGAATCGAACCCTGGACCTAGCTCGCATTCCAGGCGAGCGCCTTAACCATTTGACTACACACCCGGATGACCGCAGTCACACTATTTCCCCTTTTGATCATGACAGTTAGCCGGTCCCAGTCCGTATTTGCCTCGCCGCACGTACGCCGTCGTCACTAGAAGTGCAAGCTGCCCTGTATCAGCGTCGGTAGGGCTAATACTTTCGGCGACTTTGGCGTGATACGCACGTTTCATCAGCGTAAGGCCCGGTTGCCGCTAGGCGTGCGCAAATTCAGGCACAATACGGCCGGTAGTAAATACCCGCCATTGGACGGCTGCCTCACGCAGGCGAGACTGGATGAACTGATGAACTCCAACATGCAACGGCATTACGCCAGGGGGTATGCGAGACGAAAGTGTGTAGGTAGCTACGTAGACGGTGTATGCTATACGGTACTGATGTTTATTACCCTGTCAGTTGACAGGAACTACTGACGTCTCTACGAAGGCCACGTACATACGTCTACTAACTACTACTTCCAGCCAGCTTACTTACTAGAACAGACGGTCTGCGTATGTTACGGTATGGGCTCTTGGTGCGGGGTAATTCGGGCCAGCAGAGGATAATTGTCAGCCACCTCTACCTGCACTCAATTAGGCGAGGCGATGAGGAAACCCAGCAAATTACAACCGCCAGACAGTAGAGTGCACAAGGATGATTTTGAAACCATGATTACCAATTTTCTCCCTTGCCAACTGGAAATAGATTGGGGATGCCCGAATTACCCCCCTGCCCCTCCGCCCCGAGTTATTCCGCACTATCCTACGTACTTTGTACGCACATACGTACATGCTCTTTGCGTCGTCGCATACCCCCTCGTTCTCAGATGCACTACTGTGCGACGGAGTTGGCGCGTCAGGCGTTGAATATGCGAGAGGAAGCGCCGCCTCAAGTGCGTCGGTGGTTGGATCAGCTGTACGGCGACTATTGGCGCCTGTTCTTCGGCTTCGCAGATCTCGATAGCACGACCAGCGAATATCCGGACGAAGACGAAGACACTGCAGCTGCTGCCCGCTTGATTCGAGAACAGGAGGGGGAAGAGGGATTGAAAGAGAAGGTGGTAGTGGAAGTGGTGAAGGAGGGTGGAGAAAGTGGAGGAGAAGAGAAAGGAGTGAGATCGATGGAAGAAGTGGGTAGATCGATTCAGGAGCAGCTGCGAGAAAGAAGGGATGCTACATAGTGATGCGGGTGCTGGAAGAAAATACGAAGCTGCAATGGCTGCGACGTAGTGTTGTTGAATGAAGCAAATGGAAACTTTGGATCGAGATGCTGTCGATGCTCTTTCGAAATGTGGCATGATTAGATTATGGGATCTGCTTGCACGTTTAGGGTATGTTGTGTGTTAGCTGCCTTAGCGTACAGTGTTTATGGCCCATTCACCTCAGAGACATGCGCTGGGCGTACGATGGTCCATGGTTCGACAAACAATGGCATGAATGATCAGCCATAGATACACTGAGCGCATTTCCTTCCAATGTGAATAAGCCATAACGGTTCGATCGTTTGGACATTATGTACTGTACGTATGTCTGTGTTGCACGCGTTGATTGCGGCCAGTGGAGTTACATTAGTGGTGGTTTGAATTTGACATTCCTGTATTGCGTCTGATTCTGTACTACTGCGCGCCTATACGTTGCCAATATAGTTTTGAATACTAATGTGTTGTATGTACGTACGTATGTATACCGTTTGTCCAGTAATGCGATGGCGGAAGTAAACAGTTTTTGTGAGGTTGGGTGTGCTTTGTGGTGGGTGTATGGGAGTCAATTGGCAGTTTCGCCATCACGTATACCTGCTTTGCTGCTATGAATATATTGCGCCAAAGTCGCAGAAGGCTCGTTCACATTAGCACATAGGCGACGTACACTACTGGGCGTAGGCACGTATGAACGGCCATGCCATGGACCTTTCGCGAGTCGGGCGTACGAGTATGATGAGCGTGTTTGCGTTTAATGTAAACGAGCCCTCAGAACAATATAGGGCTATGTGTAGGCATGTAGTCCTAGTCCTATAGCTGTAAGGTTAGGACCTAGGAGTTCATGGCGTCTGATACAAACCGAGGGTACATGTGCGTCTGCTGTGCGTATGTGACGCACAGGCGACAAGCTGGCGTAAACTGCACAACTTTAGAAATATACTATCCATTTCAAGAATAGCAGATTGTTATGTTGTTTGTTATGCTTTTGAAGAAAATATTACTGAATTTTTAGGTATAAAAGTCAAACAATAGTTTCGAAGTGACACTTCTTTCCCGCCCATCTCAAATCAACAATGGCTGATAACTCATCACCGATGAAGAGCGCAGAAATCGCATGTTCAAGTCCCGCTATCCCTGGCATAAAAGTGGCAGTATCATCCTGTACGCCAACAACAACCGTTAAACTCATATCAGTTCCAGTGGCCATTGATGGCAGTGGCAGCGACAAGCCAGAAGACGTAGAAGCTACGAAAGAAGAAAGTCAAGCAATGGAATCAGATGATGGTGATAATGAAGCAAATGATACAACCACTGGAGATGATAAAGGAGAAGTGGCAGAAGAGCAGGGTTTAAAACAACGGCCAACTACGGCGAATTTGAGAAAGAAGAAGCTGGCGATATGGGAGTCGTGGGTGCGGTCTAGTTTGACGCCGGCGGAACTTTTGAAGACGGAGGAAAGGCTGGGCTGGCTCAATCTTAACGCCGAAAGCCGGCAAATGAGGCAACGTCGCAGTGATAGTCGACGCCTGAAGAAATGCCGACTGTGCCGTCGGGTGCAGTTGGACGGCCCCGTGCACTATTTGCGTCATCATTTGACGGGGGAAGGCGAGCAGGGAAGCGACGGTGCCTGTCGCGTCCTAGAGCTGCTTAAAGGCGATGATGACGTCACGGCGGCGGCTCCGGACGAGGCCTACTACGACGCGTGGGATTTGGCGGATTTCCTGTCGCTCGGATTCCGAGGGAGCGCCGCGCGCTGGCGTTTCCTGCGTCTGCGTCGTTTGGCGGTGCAGCGCCGGCGCAGCGAGCAGCTCTGCGCCGAGATCAGCAGCGGCTACAGTCTGCGCCGCAATCGACGCAAGCGCGCCCTGGCGGCGGAGGAGGGCGCGGAGAACTTCGCGGACGCGCTCCAGGAGTACATGCTGGACTGCGGCGGCGGCGGCGCGACAGGACCAAAACGCGGCGGGCGCCAAACGCCCGCCGCCTACCTGCCGCCGGCCTGGAAAGCCCTGGTTCGCGGCAACTTTGCGTCGTCGTCGTCGATTTTCAAAAAGAAACCTGCCGACAGAGCCCCCCTAGCGGAGACGAAGCCAAACGCGTCGCCGTCGCCTTTCAGTGGTCGCGGACGGCCGGCCGTGAAAATCCTTCGCATGGGCGACGGCAGACGACTGATAGACCCGACCGAAATTCGACGCAGGCGCTTGGCAGGCATCGAAGTGGACGCCGCGAAGCCGCCGCCGCCCAGTCTCTGGGAATGGAGAAGGGACAACCCACGGTCCATGAAGCTACCTCCCATGTTCCGCGGTCGTACGTCCTTTATGATGGGCGCTTCGAATGGAACACCCGGTAGCGGGGGTGCTGGCAGCTTCAGGTTTTCTTCTCTGCAGCCACTTCGACCTCCAGCTGCTTTTACTACTGGTACACCTTCCTCACTGCAGTCGGCTTCCGGGTCGAGTCTAGCCGCGTCTATTGGCTGTCACAGGACTGCGGACGTGCGGCCAATCCCAATGGTCATCAAATCGTCGGCTAGCCAGCTCAATCCTATTTACAGGTAAGAACATACTGTACAGTACTTGTATTGTAGGTTTACCTGTGGGTCACCCGCGGGTGTAAGTGTGAAGGTAAAGTTGGAATGTGGGACTGAAGCATGACACCAAGCTTTCCCGTTATCTAGCCCGTGACCATTACAACTGAGTACGGGAGCAGAATGTTTTGTACGTAACCCGATCCAGTGCAAAATCTAATCTTTTAGCTGCAATATATTCTTAGTACGTAGTCGCAGGTCACTAGGCTTGGTTGAGAAAGTATGGTGTTCCATTCTGTACCCGTCCCACTTTACTCCCTCCTACCCTACCATTTATTTATTTGCGTTTGCACCTGCAGTTCCTTATTAAAAAGTAGGCAACTGTGTCTAACTACCGTATTTTTGGGTGTATATCCCCCCCTGGGTATATCCCCCCCAGTGTATAACCCCCCATTGGCAAAACATAAATTTTGTCCTGTGTATATCCCCCCCTGGTGTATAACCCCCCATGTACTGGAAGGTACCTAACCTACCTATGTAAGCTGGTCATAAGCTAGCTATAGCTACTCCTACAACATGCTACCATGCCTTTAGGCTTAGCTGAGCATGTCTTATATGAGAATAACCCTGTTTTGACCGCGATTATGCCCTAAAACACGTACTTTTGACCTCAAAAAGCCGTAAGGGCAAAAACATAAATTTTGTCCCATGTATATCCCCCCCCCCCCCCCAGTGTATATCCCCCCCCCCCCAGTGTATAACCCCCCATCAGACCTCTCGATTTTTGTTTAGCCCCATGGGGCTATACACCCAAAAATACGGTATACGTTCTTGGTTCAGGAAGGATTGGCCACAGCGACAAGAAGACCGACGCAAGCAGAATTTGCGCCGCAGCGCCATGAGTGACAGCAGCAGCGAGGGAAGCGAGAAGAGCGGAAATTATGATGATGAGCCGCGGCAGGGAAGGGTGTTTGCGATGAAGTACGGGGGGACGGCGAGAGCAGCAGAGGCCACGGCTACCTGTCACCTGCTCAGCACTGGCAACCCTGACTTGCAGAAACAGCTCGATTCTCTCCTCGTGCAATGCACTATGGACAGGGCTGGAGCGGGTGGCAATAGAGAAGGAGAGGAGGAGACGGAGGAACAACGAGAGGAGGCAGACAGTAAGGTTTTTCTGCTTACTAAGTTGTCAGCTATTTAGAATGGAGGATAGTGCGAGGGTAATTAGGATTATTGGCTGTATACGCACCAAATTAGCCAGCGTGGTTGTCAATGCAATCCTTGCTTTTTCTGCCATTGGGTGAGGTGGCACAGCTTTTTTGCATTGCAAGGAACATGGCCCGAGTTACCCCGCACTATCATACAGTGACAGAACAGTGAAGCCCGCGGTTATCTTTATGGCCAGACTTTTCTCTTTAGTTGCGTAGGGTAATGTGGGGGGAAAGTCGGACAGTGGAGTAGTAGGCCTAAGTTTTTACGCTAAATACAAAACGACTTTACTCCTCGTCCAAAATTCCCCCCCCCCCCCCCCCCCTACCATATAACGAAGTGGGATTTTTTCGTCCTGTTTAGTTTCGGGTTGTTCGCAACCACAAGTTCCCGTTCCTCAGCAATTTCTCGAAGTAAAAAAGCCGGCGTGGATGCGAGGCTGGTCCCGGGACGTGGGCAAATCGTTGCTGTACGAATTGGTGCGACTGTTCCGGCAGGCGGAGTCGGAATTTCCCCAGGACCCGCGCCAACTACAACGCGCCATCGACACCAGACGCCTGGACGTTTGGCGCCGCCTGAAGCCAGCCCTCAGCACCATCCACAGGCCGCTGGAACAGATTCAAAAATAGTAATTCAAATAATGTACGACGTATGCTATACCTACACTGTATTTAGTGTAAGTTTAGATCGGTGTGTGGAGAAAGGAAAATAAAATAGTTCTTCTTATCTGAGCGCAGCGCATGCGTGGTTATCTGCGCTATTTTGCTTTAGTAGCACGGACTTAGATATTGACATCATTTTCAAATTCACGCAATGCTTTTGGCTAAGGAGAACTTTCTATTTTCAGATTTAAAAGACTATTGGGTATAGGGTACTGTGGGGTAAAAGCCGGTCTTG
Organism: Epsilonema sp. ZAB3_2; assembly: GCA_030247985.1. NCBI lineage: Eukaryota > Metazoa > Nematoda > Chromadorea > Desmodorida > Epsilonematidae > Epsilonema > Epsilonema sp. ZAB3_2. The sequence goes on from JASAMW010007538.1 coordinate 16,110, forward strand.
GGAAACCCGGCCACTAAGTGCCTTTCAACTTGCTGTTTCAGCAAATGATGAACATGGTAGCTCATTTGAAAGAGGAGAGTTCAAGGAATCGAGTGACATACTATTTTGTCTCAATCGGTCCCTTGGTTGCTGAGATAGGCAGCTCTGAACTTTTTAGGTGGCCGAATTTTTCTATGGCCGGCTTTACCCCGTTAGTACCCTATGTGTTGATTGTTTGTTTGGTTGTAGCGGACGCGAAGTGCTGTTTCCGGCGATCGTGTTCGCCTCGTCACAGGATTACGTGGATGCGGAGTCGGCTGCTTATTTGAAGCGGGTTCTTCTGAAACTGGAAGCCATGCCACCGCTCGTAGAGGATGAAGAACAGGCGGGGGAGACCGAAGAGAAGGATGTGGAAGAGAGGAAGACAGAGGAGAACACGAAGTCCGGAGCGGAGGAGAGCAAAGGTGGGGAGCAAAAGGAAAAGGAAGCGTCTGAAGTGGATGCGGCAGGCGGTAAACGTTGAATCTGTCTAATGGGGTATTAGTGCGCTACACACGTAGCGAGAAAACTCCCGGGGAATTCCCCATAAGTATGCGATGAAGCATAGGGAGACTGGTGAATTCACCGGGAGTTTGAAACTCACCACGTGTGAACACGTGAGAAAAATTATGCGCTTGGGAGCAAGTGAGAATGCTCTACACAAAAATTAAACTCGAAGTTCAAACTCACCGTGAATTGAATTCACCATTAGTTTACTCACCACGTGTGTAGCGCGCTATTGTGGGGTAAAACCGGGCAATGGGGTAAATCCGAACACCTAATATTTGAATGTGAGCTTTTCTCGGCTGCTGTACAGTTGCCAAAGTAGTTGAGTGACGCTGTTGTCGTGAATGGAGCCCTATGTTGCTGTATATGTTATGGCCTAATGAATGACCTTTATTTATTGACGTTGTTTGCAGAATCGTCGAGGTCTCCTTCTGTGCCGGCCGCCACCCTTGCCTCTGCTTCATCAGCGGATGCGCAGTTAGCGATCGGAGCGGAAGAAGTACAGGAAGAGGAAGAAGCAGCGTCCACCATTCAAGTCGGATCCTGGTCCCGTTCGCAGTTCGCCGAAGATTTCTCCGCAACCACCGCCCCTGCTGGTAAATTCATAATCTAAGGGGTATTTAGTGTCCGTATTCTACAAGGTAGCGAGCGAGTATCTCAAATCGGCTTTACGCGAAATAGTACGCACACGCAGTTTTCTTGTCGCATTTGATGTTGTGGCTGGCTCCTTCACACAAAATAGGAAATGTGCGAGGTTGAAGGACAAGGAAGTAGAATCGAGTCTATGTGGCAGGAAAATATTCGTGCTCGAAAACGGAATGCAGTTATTTATTTAGTGTAACTCAAGAGTCTTAGCGCAAGTAACCACACGGGGTAGGCGCAAAACCGGTGGCGCAAAATACCAAATTCACCTCTTTGCCTGCCACCTTCCGGCACCTTTTTATATCTTTTTGCGCCTCTGGCAGCTGAATTTTGGGGTGCAAATGGAAAACTGGGGCGGAAATGCGTCTGAAGTTACCATACCTACCCCCAGAGTAACGGATCCGTGTCATGCTTCCTCTCTCTATTGCAGGATTCGAGTCGGGTGGGACGACGAGGACGGAGTCGGTGTTCGAATGCTGCCGCTGTTATTCGAATTTCGCGATTCCAGAGCTGCTCCTCTGCCACATGCAGACGCTGCACGGGGTGGCCTGGCGTCGCGGGCGTTGCGAGTACTGCGCGCGAGGTCTGCACGGGCACTGGAAGACGGCCGCGGTTCGCTCTATCAATCTTGGGAAGGAGGAGGGGAAGGAAAGTGCTGGGGGTGCTCCTGGATATTTGTCGGTCTCTGCGCAAAGAAAGGGCATCACAGGCGGCAGGTGGTTCGCCAAAGGAAGAGGTGAGTGTGAATAATGGTATGATAGTGTCTATTTGCTACTTGTAGCGGTTGTTTTACTTACTGCTGCCATTTCTGGTATTGCCACCTATGTATTATATACGTATGTAATATCACAGGCTGCGTTGCCACCGATCATAGCATTGTCACCTATCATGTAATACATATGAACGGCATGTACTGTATATTGTATGGTACCTACTAGTAACCATATACGGTAGGCCTACACGTTTTGGGACGAGAAAAATGGCATTTACTTTGTCTATCTATTTCAGAAGGAATGAGCGACGTACGATGGCGATTCGAAGGTCGCCGCTTGGCAGATCGCCAGATGACCTCCGCCTCTTCCTCGCATCAATTCCAAACTGCGTCTGCTCCTTCACTTTCTACCCTGGAGCAGGCACCAGCTTCGACCCATCATCGACCTCCGTTGCCGGTTCGTCAGTCCCAGTTTGTGCGAAAGGGGAAGAAGAAGAGGAAAGCTGACTCGCCTTCTTCTGTCGCGGAGTCTGGAGGCAGCGAGGAGAAGAAGAAGGAGAAGGCGGAGGGTCGGAAAGAAGAGATCGATGTGTCCGCCCTGATCAATCAATGGGTGGAAGATTCCAGCACGCAGGTACGGGAATGTGGAGTAAGTTAAGTACAGTACACGCAGTGGATGCGCACATATTATGTACGGTAGACTGTGCACCGTTTTTTTATGGATTATGTGGTAACTGTGTTCCAGCTTAGCTACTATTCTGTTGTATTAGCGTTGCCGTTCAGTTACATTTGTAAAAACTTTGCGGTCGGCTCAACTTACTGAGACGGTAATTTTCGGCCCATCGAAAGGGGTAGGGTACTGCGGGGTAAATCCGGCCACCTAGTACTGAATGTCGTTTCGTTCTTACGTGGTGGGTGGCAGAGGCTACCCCACCAACAAAACCGGCCCGGTTTATATCGTAATATTATCCTTTTCTCGATTGATTGATGCACAGGATGAGATCATGTCGGGTCTTCAGCAGCGAATCGAGGCGGCGCGCGGTCGAGCGGCGGAGTCGGCGGCTTTCTCCCTTTTTCAGAAGCGGAGGCAGGTGGGTCTGCCGCCCGCGGGACTCACGGAGGAGTTCCACCACCGACTGTCTATGCCTCCGACTGTCGGACGCCAGAAGTCGGAGGCGAATGCGACGCTGGCGGAGTCGGAGATGGTGAAGTCACTGGAACGACAGATGATGCTACATGCGCTCGAAGGTAGGTAGACTACCGTATGCACAGTACATGTATATGCGGAGGAGAGTAGTGTGTATGTATGCATGTATGTATGTATGTATGTATGTATGTATGTATGTATGTATGTATGTATGTATGTATGTATGTGTGTATGTATGTATGTATGTTTGACGTTTATCATACAGGTACGTACGCGTTTCAGCGAGAATTGTCTTCGGCCGTTTGCCCGCGCTGCGAAAGTTTCGTGTATTGCTGTTCTATGGGGGTACAGGCAAGTTGCAGAGCTGGCAAAGGCTCGATAGACTTAGCGACTGTGACAATAAATTATGTTGCCTTTTGCAGGCGGAGACAATGGCGGACGCAGCCTGGAGTCCATTTATCGCATGTTCGAAGAGGAGCTGTTCTTTCTGGCCAACGGCAACACGGCAACCTGGCGTCGCCTGCACGCACTCTGGCCCACCAAAGCCTCCTTCATCGTCCGCGTAAACAAATCCCTTGGTAACGTGGAGGAGGAGGAGGAGGATGCAACAAATTACCGCACAGAAAGGGTGCAGAAGCCTTCGATTGCGGCGGTTGGTGCTAGGGAAAGCAGGAAGCCAGATGTGAAGCTGCAGCGCCTATCCGGAGTAGGAGTTTTTGACAGGAAGAAAAAAGGCACAGAGGAGGAGGAGGAGGAGGGGAAAGAAAGGGAAGAGAAGAAGGAGGATGGTGCGACTGAAAGAAAGGAAGACGAGAGCAGAGCAGGCGACGGCGTGGAGGAGGAGAAAGAGGGAAGAAAGAGGCTAACGGAACAGTTGTCGTCATCTCCTGGGAACAACGCAGATGCAGCAGGCATGGTGGGAGGGCAGAGTGAGCAGAGGGCGCTGCGGTCGCCTAGGCGAGAAACTGCTTCGACAGGGCCGGCGAAAGAAATAGCGAACGAATCGGCAGAGGAGGAGAAGAAGAAGAAGAAGAAGAAGGCTGAATCGAGACGAAAGAAACGGGAAGAGGAGGAGAAGGAGGAGGGGGAAGTGGCGACGAAAAGACAGACGAGAAGTGGAAGCGCTTCGCCTGCAAAGAAGAGAGGGAAGAAGGACGAAGGGATGTCGAGCGACGAGGAGCAAAAGCAACGCATGAAATGTTGGGCTCCACCCATTGTCAGCCAGGGAGGCAGAGGAGAGAGGTAGAAATCGGGACTCGCAGAGACTTAGCATACCAGACTCTTTGATAGGTAGGTGGTAGGTCTACTACCAGGGTGTGATTCCATGTACGTAAGTTATTGTCGATATCTTTGTATGTATGTATGGTAACCGTACTTATGTGTGGACAATTATTTGGAGAAGGGAGGAAACATAAAGAAGGGCATGATGGGCATGGAAACGTATGCTAGTAGGTACATAGGTTGCTTTGTCTATTTATACATTCAGTAGTGCTCGTCGAGGTGTTGTTGCGGTTGTACAGTATCGCGGAGGAAAGCATGAAGATGGGAGATTTGTAATGATAGCCTATGTGCTATGTTTGGTATATGCAATATGCAAGTGTACCGTACGTACATATTGTATGTACACAGACAATGTTTATTTGTCTGTTGTACATGTTTGCGGTGGAATAAGGTTTCCGATACTATGGAAGGACGTCACATTCACATACAAAATACGTACCGGGTGTTTCACGAAAGCTGTAACCTCTAAAATGCTTATAACTTCTGAACCAATGCTTAAATTTTTACCAAATTTTTTAAATGAAAACTTGAACACATACCTGACAAGCATACAAAATTTCATTAATGTACGTACATGCACTGTTAATTAGAAAACAAGCGACGCCTTTTCAGGTCCTATTTTTTCGATGTGCCCGCCTTTGTTTTCCAGCACTTGTGCAGCCTTCTTGAAAACTCTGGATAAGACTCTTTTCAAGCACGTTCATAGGGATGGCGGCAATATTCCCTTTATGTTTCGGCATTGCATGCTGCAGAAGTCCGAATGGAAGCTTGAATGGAGCGATCAGCACATTTTCTTCCGTATGGACTGCAAAAATTGAGCGCTTTTCATGCCACGGCCGATTTTGAAGCCCAATGTTTGAGGCTTCATAATTCTATTCGTACTTAAGACCCACCAATGAAATTTTTCATGCTTGTCAGGTATGTGTTCAAGTTTTTATTAAAAAAAATTTGGTAAGAATTAAGCATTGGTTCAGAAGTTATAAGCATTGTAGAGGTTACAGCTTTCGTGAAACACCCGGTACATACTACATACCGTACATGATATACAATACGGTACCACATAGTTAACGGTGGTCTACATATATCTGCCAAACGATGGTCCCTCCATATCTGTCAGTGGTCCACATGTGGATCGGAATGCGGAAGTTCATTGAAAAAACTCCATCATACGTTCGCAGGTTCGTGGCCATTTGTCCGCCAGTTTCCGCTTCATTGTCGCCTCGAAGGCGGTGAAGGCGAAGCCGAGAAACTGTTTGGTGATTCCCACATGCTCCGGACACTTCTCCTCCAGCACCGGCTCAGTACATCGCAAGTTGCACTCAGCTCGTCTGAAAAAATGGTGACAGTGGATGCATATTATTTATGGATATATAGCTGTGCATACTGCAGCAGAAGAGACGGTTTATTTTGGATAAAATACTGAACTATTTTCCAGCGCCTACAGACTGTACAGTGTACCTTATATGGGCCTACGTACAGTACGTACTTGCAGAATACCCTGCCGTAGTACCACAGCACTCTGACGTTGGTGTCAAATAAGTCCTCCAGCAAGTTTTTTGTCTTGTTTTGCAACGCTTTGATGTCGCCGCCGCACTTTGAGGCGCAGCGCCGATTTGCCACAGGCTGGTGTTCACCAATACATGGCAAGGCTCGCTCCATCACTGCAATCCACTGCACACTCATATACGGTGTTGGTTACTCATTGGCAAGGACAATTGACACGTCCAGGTCGCTTCAGTGTGTTGAAAATTCGTACGTCATTTTTTTCGTACCCAACCTCGATAACGGTCGATGCACATGAAGCGATGGGAATCAGCCACCGGTGTGATGGTCTCCTTAAAGCTGGAAGGGTCACAAGCATCCATGCAAGAGAGGGCTCCCCGCACAATTCTGAAGGAATATGATCGGGTCGTGAAACTTCTATCTCACAAGTTCACCC
>JASAMW010007539.1:0-15808 GCA_030247985.1 Epsilonema sp. ZAB3_2
ATACAGTACGTTACGTTACGTCACTTGTATTTTGTGGGCTTCCATAATTCCGATAAACGTACGACGTACACATACATGCCTATGTGCACAGCACACGTACACGAGCAAGTGCATGTACGTACGTAAACGTTGCATCGTAACTTGTTCCGTTGACGTGACTGGGAAGATGAGACCAGTATTCGCTCAACAAAATGCTTATGCTGAAACCTATACACAGTAGCTAAAGATGGATCATGCGTATCCATTTAAGTGGATCGGCGCCGAGCATTCAAAGCCAGTCCCTCCTGTGCTCTGCTCTGCGCAAGGCGATTTTTTGCGTTTACATGGAATGTTAGGGCTTAAAAAAGTAGAGCCAAATTGTAACTGACTGTATTGTATACATACATCGGCACATGGCTAAACTGTGAAACAAATACGTGACCGTACATTAGATATGGCTCATGCCCGGCGCCCCTTGTCAAGATAGTGTAAACAAATAAAACAACACAAGTAAGCTTCCACACCAGCTGTGCCCATCACCTTTCAACGGCGTAAAGCGAACGTTGATCCGATGCGAATTCAACGCGTATGTACAGTTACGCGGTGGGCCTGACAGACACATGCTTTGACTTAGCATGGATCGTGTTTATTGGCAACAACGTCTGGTGCCGGACTGCAATGAATCATACATGAGGATGCTAGCGTGTGACGGATGATTCAGTGTGCACCGTAGACTGTTCTCCTTTGTTTGTTTGTAGAAACTGGACAGCTACTTGATTGTAGCAGGATCAAGCAGACGTAGTGGACACGCGACGCAGAAGTTTTAATGCGTGTGGCGACAGCGTACAGTAGTAGCTGATGGCGGCCTTAGAACTACCTGAAATCGCAGAATCCGGCCTGCGAAACATTACGCACTTTGCGGACGGGAATTTCGGTCAACTGTTGTGCGCGGAATGGATGCGAGAAGTGGAAGGAAGGAGACGGAGAAGCAAAGTGGCTCTGAAGAGAACTCTATCTGGCAGGGACAACGAGACCATCAAGGAAACCGAACAGCTTCTGTAGGAGGGATACACTGTACATAATAGTAATTGCACGTATGTACACGTACAGCAATGTAACCGCTCAGTAATTTGCATACTGTGTTGTGTGTACGTATGTGTATGTACGTACACACACTTGCATTTCAGCCGCTTGGAGCATCCGAATATCGTGCATGCATTCGGCGTCTGTCACATGAGCGATGGCACTCGATTTCTGGTGATGGAGTTCCTGGAAGGAGGATCGCTCATCTCTCATCTCATCGGCCTCAAGTACCAAGCGGTATAACCAAAGAGATTCTACGTCATTCATTGTACACACTGCCGCTGCTTTGGAAGCTCTTGGTTTAGGAATCGGTCAAGCGGAGTTCCGTGCAGGCACTGCTGAAACGTCTACTCGATGTATCCATGGGCATGGAGTATCTGGAACACGAGGGATTCGTTCATAGAGACATCGCTGGACGCAATGTCTTGCTCACCTCCAGAGATTTGATTCGGGCAGTGGCTAAGATAGGTGTATTCATAAAGGCTTACTTTCACCCTTCAGTATGTAGGCCTATGTACTGTATGTACAGGGTGTCCCATTATAAACTCCGGGGCTTTCCGCGGTAATAACTCTCGAGCTATAGCTCAGATTTTAATGCGGTTTTTTGCATTATGTAGCCAAGGCTTCAACTTAAAGGCAGGCAAAATTTCATGATTCTACTTCAATTAGAACTGGTCCAAAACAGCTACATTCTCTAGCCCTCAATTTCTATGGACTTTTCCACCAAATAAACAAATTTGAAAAAAAACCGCATTGAAATCTGAGCTATAGCTCGAGAGTTATAAGCGCGGAAACCCCCGGAGTTTATTATGGGACACCCTGTACTTCATTTGAATATGCGTTCCCTCCCAAGCCCATCTGGTTGTTTCTTCAGGAGATTTTGGTCTTGTGCGCCAGTTGTACGGGGCAGTTTACTACGAGATCAGCGATCTGCGATCCATCCCGGTGGCTTGGAGCGCTCCGGAGATTTTGCAGCACATTCTGCAGATCGAAGTGGCAGCCGTTAATGACGTCGTAGTGCACGCCTACTCCGCTCAAATGGTGGAGCAGCCGAGTAGACGCAAGAGGTCGTTAACCAAGATTCCGTACACCAGCAAGAGCGACGTCTGGTCGTTCCTTGTGCTGGTCTGGGAAGTGGCCACCTTCGGCTCGCATCCATTCGGCAGTATGACACACGGCGAAATACTCATGGAGGTTCCGCGACACGGCTGCCAACAACTCTTGCTCGCCCTGGAACGCAACGACGACTATTTCCCAATGCTGTAAGAAAAGCGCAGCAACGACCAGAGAAAGATTTAGTACGCGTACGTACAGTAGTGGACTGAAACAAGGGACAAACAAGAACATTTGGATAGTATACAATACGTACATACGGTTTTAGAGTGGTTTCGGTCATAGGTAGGTATGTAGGTAGGTAGGCTGTACTATGATGGGGTAAAGTCCGACTATCCACGCAAGCCACTTGGATGGCTACATTACATAGGCTAAAAAAGGCGGTCGGTTTACACCGGTCGACAGAGAATAATAAACAGGGTACGTTATCAAAATAATAGAACGTACTGTACGTAGTACAAATTTGCTGCAGGGTAAACGCGCTGAAGAAATGGTGGCAGCCGAACCCAGTTTCCAGGCCAACCTTCCAGGAAATTCGGCGTCATCTGGAGAGCATGATCGCGAGCGAATTCGGAGTCGGCAGCAGTCCAGTGCAGCAGCAGCTGATAGCGCCTGTATCGCTGCCCGCTCCCCTGTCAGCCGCGAGATTCAGAGGCTGTTTGTTGGGCGCCCTGCTCGGCAACTGTTTTTCCAACTTCCTCAATGTCAGCGATGCACACAGCATCACCAGTCGAGTGGAACTCTGGAACAACTTCTTCAACTACTCTTCAAGTTTGCTCTCAGTCTGACTCATTATGTTCTACGTAGTACCTACCCTACTGTACTACCGTACTACCGTGTCTAGTACCTACACTACTACACATATAATATGTACGTACAGAGAAGGTACTATGGTGAACCTGGCCATGGAAAAATCCGGTCACCAAAATTTCAGGGCTGTATCTCTTCAGCAAGCAGTACCGATATTGACCCCACGGTACCCTTTGAATAGTACGTATTTTTTCGATCACTTTATTTCCAGTTTGTTTGTTTGTTTTCTTTCAGCTTTGGTGTATGATTCCACCTTCTCTCTACTTCGCGTCATCGCCGAATCTATCGTTGCCTTGAAGAAGTGTGATTTCACGGATATCGCTAAGAGGTATGTAGTGTACTTATGACCTGTATTTTATGTTCGTACGTACTGTACTACGTACGTAGATTCGTACGGTGGTACAGTACTGTACGTACATCGGTCTGAGGAAAACGGGCCTACGAGTGTACCCACCCACGTATTTGCATTTGAGACCAAAATGCGCCAATTCTTTTCGCTTTACTTGGCTTTTGAAACTGTTTTTTGGGCTCTAACTTTTTTCTATATACAGGATGGTGGAGGAGTATGAGCAAGGAGTGAAAAGCGTATCCATTGTCTACAGTAAGATTTTCGACGCAATGCGAAGGGCAAACTTCGAAGATGTGCATGCGCCAGCTAGGGACTACTATCATAACTCCATCCTCAACAAGAGTACAGATGATGACGGCCTCTACTTTAGCATCGGAACATTGAGAGTGGTTCCGATTTGCATGTTCCTCGTTAATAAAAACCCGGAGAACAGCATACAGGTACGTATATAGCAATAAGTCTGTGTACAGTGTTGTACACTGTAACGTTTGGTGTTCTAGTATAAAGTTTTACCCGATCGGGTCATACAAACAAAGTCGACCAATTTGCTCGGGTTATATCGGGTTATAACAAACTTTACAGTACGTACCTGCTAAATCTATTTTATCTCCACAGATAATTACATTCGGTAACATCAGGATTTTGAAGTGGGTTGTAAAAAAGGGTTTTCAAGCGGGAAGAGGCTTGCGCTTGACAGCTTAAAGATTGGAATGGGAGCAGCAGTTTTCTTGTCCGAATTTGTCCGGAAATCGCCCGGATCGCGAAATTTTTTCGGTTACAGTCGAATAAGTACGTACATACATACATAGACGTCCCAAAAGCGATCTGTTGCAGATGGGGCAGAAGCAGTGTCAACTGACGAATGGGCATCCACTGGTCCTGCTGCACACGGCGCTGTTCGCAAGTGCCTTGGTGACTGCTCTGCGTGGCGTCGCCTTGCCGCAACTGCATCGCAGTGTTTGGAATTCCACAAGAGCAGCAGTGCATACCATCCAGTAAGACGGTAGTTTTGTTGGTCTGTGACGTGCCGCGTTCCCTATGACCAAAAATATATAATTCTGCTGAGGGGAAGAATGGAGTACGCAGTACGTTACAGGTCATTCAGACATACAGTAGGTGTAGTACATAGGCCTACTGTATGCATGTATTGTACAGTTTTCGAACGGGCTGTTCTGTTGTTTCTACACACGTTAGGATGACGTACGACTGAATAACGCAATGCTATCAAAGTTTGTGCGTAGCGGGTTATTGTGCTTTTTAGGGACAAAAACGCAGCAATTGTGATGAGCTCTGTGGAAAAGCTGTTCACAGACGCTTCTGACATGTTGACCGCGGAAACGGGAGCACACCAGAGCACTGCCTCTATCTTTGGTGATCTGCATGCTTATTCTCACCTACCGTATACCAGACAAACCCTACGTACAGTATGCATAAACAATACGTACGGTACCTACGTGCATAAAAACTATAGTCAAGGAGACGCAACCCACTTCCAGAATCCGCCGACTTTGACGTGCAGCCGCTACGCGGGTACTTCTCCTTTTTGGACGCGGCCACGCACCTTAAAACAACGGAGGCCACTGCTAGGACAGGAACAACGCCGCATTTGCCTGACGACGACGGGAGTGGTGGCGAACCGATAGAAATGGACGAAGCGAGTATCCTGTCCAACCCGATTCTGCGCTCCATGGACTGCGCCAGACGCGCTCGAAGTCACGTGGAGAAGATCTGCACAGCGACGGTGGCAGGAGCTATGGACCAGTTGCGTTGTCGAGAGTGCGTTGGTCGATAGCCATCCCGCGCTATTTAGTGAAAGTTTGGATCTGTGCCTGCGAGGTCGTCGACGTCATTTGTTGTCAATTTTTCTGCTCTTCGCTCGCTCCTTTTCCGCTCCCAGCTGACTGAACATTTCAACACGTCGACGGCCTCGTCGACACCTATTGTAGGTATGTATCTGGTAACTTGAGGCGCATTTGCGCCTCTGTTTTCTTTTCGCGCCTCAAAATTCAGCTACCAGAGGCGCAAAATTACCGATACGATGTACAGTATGTACGTAGATATGAAGACGTGCCAAAGAGTCTCTGGCAACCAGACAAATATGGTCTTTTGCGCCTCAAGTTTTTGTTAGCTACCTACCCCCTGAAACTTACACTAGATACCGCGGGGTCGTTGCTCGACCTCAACCCCACGTCGCGACAACGCAACTGGTCCATTGCTGGCGCCTACTACGGCGACGCCTGTATCCCGCCGGCTCTCATACGGCGCATGGAAGACGCGGCGGAGATCACGGAGCTCGCGAATTCACTCTACCATTTGGCCGTTGTGCATGACGACAAGATGAAAATGGAAACTGATGATTGATTCTCTTTAGAAAAATTGTAGTAATCATTTTGTACGTGAATGTAGTATTGCTGTGACACTGTAGAGTACTGTACCACATCGCAACCATTGTTTTACTTTGCAGGAAGCTATATGTGCTTTCTGTTCTATTTTTTTACCACTTTCATGCGTGACCTAACACTGACCAAAGCTGCTTCTTTATCTTGAGCATACTACGGAGTATACTATGTACCTACCTACATGTATCTTAGTTACCTATCTCTAATCAGCCATAAAGGGTTGGGCACATTATTGATGTCAAACGTCAACGTCAACAACACATGTTTGACTGCATGTGACTACATATGCGTACGTGTGACTGCATGCGTGTATACATGTGTAATGTAGGGTCCTGTGGGGTAAACGGGCCACTCACGTTGAAAGAATGACGGCCTTTTAGTATCAGTGGCCGGGATGACCCCACGGTATCTACTATGCTTGCATTATGCTTGAACAATAGGGAGTGCTTTTTCGATGGAGCCAGCTCCTATGACACTTGCTCTGGAACTGACTCTGATTGCAACTTGCCCACCGCTCTTCTGACTGTGAGCAGTGCTAATCACCGCCTGGCTCACTGTGCGCCCATTCAGACCGGTGCCCCCAATGCCGGTCGTCGTCATTCCTCCCACTCGATTCTTGAAGTTGATGCAGCAGCACAACTTCTGCAGCATCATAAGCGAGCGCCTGCGGGCCAGCTTGGAAACGCAGAGCAGCAGATAGCCGTTGGAGAAGGTGTTCAGGTCGCAACTGATGAAGAAGATGACGGAGTAGTCGTCGAAGGAGATGAGATCGGAGAAGAAAGAGAAGATCCACCAAAACACGGCCAGGACGGCCAAGAAAAAGGCGACCAGGAAGCCGCAGATGGCCAGCTTGATCTGGGTGCGCAAACTGTTGCGCTTCTGCAAGGGCATCTTGTGCACCTTGTAGAACATGATCGCATAGATGGCAACAATGGCGCTGGCAGCGATCGCCAACACAACACCCACAAGGAACAGATAGGTTTTCGACAGCTCCAGTGTCAAGAAGTGCATGGCGATCTTGGAGTTGTTGTCCTTGGGGTCCACGTGTGTCCAGATCGGTCTCATGTACAGGCTCGGAATCGCCATGAGGCTGGAGATGAAGTAGCTCAAAATCACCATGGATGGAATAAGAAACGGCTTATTCCACAGCTGAAATGGCACATTTGACTAGAAAGAATCAATGCGCTACATTCATACTACTATAATATACAGTAGGTGCTATCGTGTCATCTCTGACATAGGGCGCTCGCCTGGAACGAGAGAGGTCCAGGGTTCGCCCCTGGCACATCTGGCAAATTTTCCGTTTTGGTTACATACAACTAAGCCTAAGCCTAAGCCTAAGCTTAAGCCTACACTCCCCTTCCGGTGGGTTTTTTATTTTTCTAGTCGTCTTTATCTTTCTCATTCTTTCCTTTTCCTTTTTCCCGTCCACCTTTCTTCGTTCATGGACAGATGGAAAGATACGGAGATAAGGTCCATTTTGTGTTGGTGGGGAGAAGGCAGATGCCAAGCGCGAGCATTTGCTAGGTAGATAGAATAGTGATCGATCAGTTCAAGTTCATTCATCTCTTCAACCGTATATAGCGGCGTTGTATTCTGAGTGAGCTAATGAGCTGGAACTAGGAGCATTGAGCGCATGTCTCAGGGTTTAAGAACGTGCGTAAGGTCGTGAGCCTGGAAGAGTATGCAGTACAGGCAAACCACTATGCAATCCGGAAGAGTATGCAGTCGGATGGATCAGGAAAATGGGGATGGCTGAAAACCGGAGAGATAGACGCGCCCCGAAGGTTCTGGGTATGGGATGTACTTTCTCAGAAGATGTCTCACTCACACGCAATCAGTCATCTTCACGCTTTATTTCACATTGTTTTCTCTAATGACATCAGATGGTCAATCCAGTGGCTTTCTTTGAGGATATTGTTTCTCCCCAGCTTAGTGATTTTCAGTTCTGTTGTCAAGCTTGTGGAAATGATGAGAGTTTGCCAGAACAACTCTTTCATCAGTCGATGGTTTCAGTCAATACCTTGCTAAGGTACAAAATCAGGGAAGACTTTTTGTGGATGAGCTAACGCTGTAGGACTCGAACTGACTACCACCGATACAACGAAACCGATAACTGTAGCGTAGGGTTCAACTTGATTGCTATGGAGAATGTTCAAAGTGACAGGGCTAGTCGAGCTCGAGATGTCCTTTTGGAACTTGAGAAACGGTTGGAAGAATCGAGAGCAAGAAATATGGAGTTTGTGAAGCAAGCGCTTTTCGAACATATCGCTTCAAGAAAAAAGAGACAGAGTCCGTATTCTTCTGGTCGTGCACATGAGCAATCCAATCGAACTGGAAATTGTGCTTATTGTGGTAATAGTGACCATCTTGCCATGCACTGCATGCAGTTTCGCTCAAATGACGACAGACGTAGCAGACTGTACGATCTTCGAGCTTGCTTCCGATGCCTGAGAACAGGCCATTGTTTACCAGACTGTACAGCTGGGAATTGTGACAAGTGTCAGAGTTCCTATCATCATAACAGCATGTGTCCAAACCGTTACATCAACAGTACTTCAAGAAAGCGGAATCAGGAAGATATCGAGCCTGATGATGATAAAATGGGGAAGAAGAAAGACAGTCAGATAGCTGTCTGTGACATTGTTGAGCGGAAAGTAGAACGCGAAACTGAGGTGAAGGGTACCGAACCGTACCAAACCGAACCGACTCTTCCAGAGAGGGATATATTCACCAAGCTTCCAGAGCTGCTGACAGTGCATACCAATGTCACCGAACAACCGAAGAAGTTATCATGCACTGTTGATAGCCCAAACAGAGGACCGCCGAAGTCTATTTTGACCATGAGCTGTGAGAACCGAACTGAGGAGGGAGTGAAACCGAAACCGAACCGATTACCGACACCGACTCATGTAGGGAAATCGAAAACGAAACTGAAACGAAGGGCAGCTCATGTCAACAGGATTTCAAGTACTCGAATTAGGGTTAAAACAGTGATGAGTGCTCGAAGAGCTGTGGCACATGAGGTGAAGCATGCTGTGAAACATGCATGGGGCAATGACATGGAAGGGTGTACTGTGGCATGGCAAAGGCGTAAGAAGCATGATGACACAATTTCACATTTGATGGACAGGCAGGCTGATGTCAAATTATGGTCAGCTTGGGATACTGGGATTACCTGAGATACTGCTTGACCTTTGGTTCTTCATCTGTGTTTTCCAGGGGAGGTCCATATGGATACGGAGTGTTTGTTCATCTGTTTCTTTGTCTCAGAGTCATTCATCTTGTATAGTTTAGTAGTGAGCTTTGAGATATGAGATTGTTCACATGTATGACTCCTCTCCCAAGAGACCAACAAAATGACCTCTGCCATTTTCATCTATCAAGTTCGATGTACGTCTGATCAATCTGCATTGACAATGGTTGGCTGGAGTTGGATCAATCTGTTCAATGGTGTTCGGGTATCAAGCATGTATGAAGACCAATGTATGAATATTAGGTTCTGTGATCCATGATATTTTAGCGCTTACAGTAGTTAGCTACAGTGTACAGTGCGCGACACGTGACAAGTAGGAATCCTCGCGCCCTCCCCGGAGGTCGCCCGGTGTGCGCGCGCGGCCCGCCCGGTGAAACGGAGGAGAAAAGAAAGCGCGTACTACTAGAGCGCGCGCTCTAGGGTTACGTGAAAAGAGCAGAAACGAAACGAAGAAAGGAGGAGAATTTTGACGTGTTTTGGAATCCTCCTCTCTCCTCCCTTCAACTTTTGTGTTCTATGCGCTTGTAGCTTTACCTTGCGTGGCAAAATAATGCTTTGCTAGGCCTACTCACTCGTTTTCTCCTGTTTCAGTTTCTTTTTCCCTTTCTTTTCTTTTTCCGTCTCCGTTACTCCGCGCGAGTCGCGCGGTGTCTCCCCGGCGTCTCCTCGCGCTCTCCCCGCTTCCACCGCGCGCCGCGGGGATTCCTACTTGTCACGTGTCGCGCACGGTATGTATATGTGCGTGAGACTCTTGGTCAGTGGGAGTGTCACGGATGTGAGTGTATTTAGCTATTTCCTGTCTAGTGGCGTGATCTTTATCTTTCTGTCATTCTTTCCTTTTCCTTTTATCGTGACCGGTTGGGCCTGCCAACACAGCACACCTTTCCACTGCTCGTCTCTCACACCACCTTCCCTTATATATGAAAAACGTCTTTCGTTTGTCAAGTTTGGACAAGCCAATTGGCTTGCTTAGGTGAGTACCCCGGCGTTGTGAAGGAATGTGCCAAAAATTTTTATTGGGCAAAATTATATCTGGCAATATTTCAATTGGTTTTAGGGCAAAAACGAATTACCGCAAAGCACAAGCACCACACCAACGCCCGATAAAATGCGTACCCCAAACGAAGGACGTTTTTCATATATAAGGGAAGGTGGGAGTGTAAGCCTAAGCCTAAGCCTAAGCCTAAGCCTAAGCCTAAGCCTAAGCCCTAAGCCTAAGCCTAAGCTTAAGCCTAAGCCTAAGCCTAAGCCTAAGCCTAAGCCTAAGCCTAAGCCCAAGTTCGAAGCCTAAGCCTGAGCCTGAGCCCAAGCCTAAGTAAGCCTAAGGCTAAGCCTATCGTGTCATCTCTGACATAGGGTGCTCGCCTGGAACAGGAGAGGTCCAGGGTTCGATTCCCCTTGCAGATCTGGCAAATTTCCCATTTTGGTTACGTACGTAGGGAACGCATGCAACGTCGTCGGTCACGTTCACGACACAAACCGATTCGTATGAAGTGGGGTAGAGAAGTGCGGATAGTCGATTGATGGACAGGAGACCGGAACAAAAGACTTGGGCGAAGTGGGTGACGAACACCAGAAACATGCCGACGTTGGCCACTTCTGCACTCGCATTCAAGAAGAAGTTGGAAAAGAAGCCCATCAATGGAACCTTGCAAGTCAGCCAGAAAATGGTTGCATGGGAAAGATCGGTGAAGCCCAGTGCCACCCATAATGTGAAGAAGGAGTTCTTCAAGTGCTGCTCTTCCTTGAAGAGAGATTTAAAATATAGGGTAGAATGGGGTAAACCCGGACACCTAAACTTCTCTGAACTTGCCGCTTCAGCAAATGATGAACAGGGTACTGAGGGTAGATCATTTGAAAGAGGAGAGTTCACGGAATCGATTGGTAGAATAATGTTTCAATCGGTCGTATGGTTGCTGAGGTATACTAGATGTTCGGGTTTACCCCGTCCCCGTGTCCGGGTTTACCCCACAATACCCTATAACCTACTGTACAGACGGTAGGCCTTACCTACCTCACGTTGGTACTGTACGCGCATATGCATATACGTATACTAGGTGTTTTGAAGAATTTTTAGGCAATCCAAAATTCATACCTTCCGATAGTACAGAACAACAGTGATGATGAAAATATAGATAGGTGCTGTAATGGAGACGATGGCCAATGAAATACACTGCACATAGAAAGCCAAGTTGTAGATCATGATTGTTTTACTGGGTAGGTTAGATTAGGTACTTGTAGGTAGGTACGTAGGTACTATTGTAGGGTTGGTTTGGTAGTAGTATAGGTATGAACGTAGTAGGAAGGTAAATTATATTAGAGTCCAAATGGCGCAAAGAAAAGGCAAAAGGACGAAAGGAGAACGTGACAGGAAGTGGACGAAACACCAGAGAAGCAGTAGTTTTTTGTCTTGTTGGAACAGAGATTGAAATCGCTAGACAGCTAAAATCTGCACGTTCACTTGTGTATTTTCAACCATACGTACTGTGTTAGCCTTTGATCTTAATAATGAGGCACATTTTGCTTTCTTTTTTTCCTAGTAGCAATGAGAACAAAGCTAAGTGAAAAAGCATACGTAACCATGGAGAAATGGTCTGACGAAACAATACACCTGCGGCAAATTCCTGGAAATTCCACAGATGGTCACTTCGGGCATACGGAGGAAAGTAATCAGGCATGACATTAAAGATCACAGCCAAGAAAAACATTCAAAAGGTTTCTTATAAATCGTACGTACAGTACTGCGTACATTCCGTGTGTGTGTTGTCGTACACACAGACAGCTAAACGCTATTATTATGCACTGTATATACATGCAATATGCATGTATGTACGTATTGTACTGTACCTTCACAATATGTGCACTCTGTACTCTGTACCCTAGTTGTGCACGTGCATGCACATTGTCATAGTAGTACATTGCAGTTCACACATTGTAGTACACACAGTACACACACACAGTAATACACACATTGTAGTACTAGTTAGTAGGCAGGGTAACTATCGTCAAACTCTTGATCGATTTTCTTGATCTGTATCCACTGATGCACCGTCTCATCCACGGGAAGTTGCGTGGTTTCAGGCATGAACTTCCAGAACCACGCGAAGCACAGGAGGCAGACGACGAGTAGAATGAGGAAAGTGTAGGTGTCGATGATGTCTTCGAGAGGCGGAAACGCCACCACCACCACGAAGCTCGCGAAGAAGCTGGTCATGGTGCCGGCGCCGGCGGATTTGGCGCGAATCGCCTGCGGGCACACGTCCCCCGCGATTATGTCGCGCTCAGGACTCGCGCCGCCGTGGTGAGCGCAGTAGATGAGGACCAGAGCCGCCAAGGCGAGCAAACTGGACAGGTCGGACACCAGAAAGAGAAGGAAGCCGGTCATGGCGACTGCCAGCGCAAGGAACATCAAACGACGCCGACCCAGGCGCTCCACCAGCCAAAGGGCGCAGGCGCTGCTGAGAACCGCCGGCAGCTGAGTTAAGACGACGGCCAGCGCCGCGTTCCTCTCGTCCAGACCGACGTCCTGCAGCACCTCGTTCGAGTACTGATAGGCCACGTCGATGCCGACGAACGCGCAGGAGCAGTAGACGAGAACCGTCAGCCAGAAAGGTCGCCGAAGGTGCGGTTTCTGCAGGATGCGCCGGTAGGAGTACTCCTGGCGTCCTTCTCGGCTAAGTCTCGCCGTTTCCTCCTCCCGCCGAAATTCCGCCAGCACGGCCTCCACGTCCACGTTCGGGCCGTGAAAGAACTGGACGGCGGCGGACGCGGCGGCAGCGTTCTTCTCGTGCAGATAGAGGTATTTCGGAGACTCTGGCAGCAGGCGACTGAGCAGGACGGAACACAGGGCGAACGGAATGCCGTAAGCGAGCAGGAGGGGCCAGAGAGCCTCCGTGCCGAGTAGGGACGGAAGGCCGATGGCCGTGACGACCATTGACCAGAAGCCGAACATCAGACTGACCATGACTGAGCAGCAGCCGCGACAGTAGTCGGGAGTGCTTTCGGACAGATAGACGGAGCAGACGATGCTCAGAGTGACGGAAATGCCGGTGACAAATCGACCGACGATGAGCAACTCGAAACTGTTGAAGCTCTTCGACGTGGCTTGAAGCAGAGAACCGGTGATGATGATTGAAGCAGGGGCCTTCACAGCTGTTTGACTCTTGGCTAACCGTTTGTTAATTAAAATTTTAACAAATTTATAATGAACGTAAACGTGAAGTTGCTTCGATGACACTACAGTACAGGTTCGCTACTACATGTACATTGTACAGTATGTACAAACTTTACTAAAACACGTCGGGCGTGAGTCGTCAAGCAATAGCCGTGATAGCCCCTTTAAACTGTTAAACACGAGCGCCCCATTCTTCCTTCCGAATCGTTCGGAAACGCGATTAAAGATGGCGGCGCCGAGCATTCCTCCCAGACAGATACAGGCGCAAATGAAGCCCCATAGTCCGCTGAGTTGACCTTGGGTCAAGTGGACACCGTAGTGGTCGAAGAAGGACGCGGCAACGAATTTCTTCAGGATTTCCGACGGTTGATTTAGCAGGGATTGGTAGCTGTAGGGCACAGTGCCAAAGAAGGCGACGGCAAAAGCTGACAGGAAAGTGCGGGGTGGAGGAAGGCGAAAATGTCTGCTCGAGGATGCAGCGGAACTGGAAACCATGCTTGAAGAAAGAGGGCTCGCTGGAATTAGGGAGAAAATTTCAATGTTGACGAATTGACTACTGCACGAGGTTGGCGGGTTTGTTTCAGCAAAATGCAGAACTTAAATTCGTAAATGAATGCTTTACGGTTTACGATGAGAAAGGGGCGGCGAAATATGAAAGAGTTTATTTTCCTTTTGATGCTTCCATGCTTGATTCGCCCATGTACGTACAGTGCATACCAATGGCGCGGATCGTTTTCCATCGTTGCCATTTCACACTTTTAGATTCAAATATGTTGCAGAACTCGCTTTCCAAGAAAGAACTTTGAACGGAAGTAACACATTGCATCTTCATTCAAGGTCACACGACACCACTCTGGTGAAAACTATAGAATATTCACATGCTTTGTGCGTGGAGCAAGGTTTGAAAAAGTACGCGTTGGTCTGGTACAGTACAATGTCATTTATTGCTGTATGTTGGTTCGGTACGGTTGGTATGTATGTACTGTATGTACACTGTACGCTACCATCATTCCGCCGCTCAAGGTTTTTAGAATTAGTGAATTGAATGCACAAAACATTATGTATGCACAAACGCAGAAATACACTTACCTATTTAGGTACGTACGTGTACAGTACACTTGTACAGTGGGTAATGTACAGTACTAGAACGTAAAACGTTTGAAACTCGTTTCTTCATGTTCATAGTTTGGACTTGGAGATCAAAACCTGTCTTGCCTACTCTTCAGTGGATAAGCTTAACTGTAAGATACACCTATACGGTATACGGTAGCGTGTTGTGTGTGAACATGCGTGTGTACGTTACGTTACGTACATACTACCAACGTACAGTACATAGGTACATAGTAGGTGGATACGTGTACGTATACGTGGCACTGATAATCAAGCACTGCAGAGCAGGATACAAGCCAGACCTGGCAATGGCCAGTTTTTCTTTCTACACGTACTTCGTCCTTGTATGTTATGTTGCTCATTGCATGCTACGTACGCAGCTATAAGTGTAGTGGTTCTGCTTTAGGAGTATACGTACATAGGTAATACATAGGTACATTACATACTCCAGTGGAAGCTATTGCTATAGCTGAGCCAGATTGAACGAAATAAAGCTGCACAGTAGTTGCCATGTTCACAAGCGGTAGGTAGGTACACACAGGTAGTAGCCAATTTCCATTATATGGTGCTTAGACAATAGAATATTATGCGCGAAATTCCATGGCCATCAATTTCTATCTTTGCAATCATCCTCGTCGCTGCTGTTTCGAGGACGCATGACTCTGCTCCGAAAAAGATCGAAGATTTGGGCGAATTCCGAGGCGCAGGCACTTGGCGCGTGAAGGAGCGAGGACTGTGCGACGATCCCATTTCGTCGGGTCGGAAAACGACGACGACGCTGTCGATCCGCGCTGATTCGCTCTGCCTACTGATCACGTGGCGCTTGACGATGGCGAAACTGGAGATTCTGCATCGAAAACCGCCGGTGTTGCTCCTGCACCACGTTTCCACCGCCAGGGAACGAGCGACGTTAAAGGCCTCGATTTCCGCCTTTTCTAGCTTGGACATGAGTGAGTCGATGCTTTCGGACATGAAGTGTTCGTACAGCGTAGTAGTTTAGTTTCATACGACATTGTTCTACGATCACACGAGGGTATAATGGTACTTTCTTCTTTTCCACGGTCCGCGTGGCGGTGTGTGAATGAAGCACTCATACGTATCTGGAAGGCGGGAATTGAGGCCTCGGTTTAAGGCGCCTGGGAGAAGCGGCGGGAGCGAAGGAGCAGGTGATTCAGAAGCTGGGCAAGGGAGGCGCCAGCGAGAGCAATGACGGCCGAGTAGTCAACGGCAGCTTCATCAACCCCTTCCAGCACCTCCACACCTACCAACTCCTGCAGCGCTTGCAGTGGATCACCGGCTTCGATTTCCGCGCCTCCGAAATGTGGAATGTACGCGTGTAATGCATGTAATGTACCTTATGTACATTGTACGTAGCAGGCTTAGCAGGCTTCGTGGGGAGGCTTGTACAGTATGCTTGGTTCGAAAGGGGTTCAGTTTTGCTTTGGCATAGCTGCCGCAGAGAGAGTTTAGGCTTAGGCTGAAGGTTCAGGCTTTGGCGGCTTTCACTTATGGGTCGATACTTTCCGATTCCTGTT
>JASAMW010007540.1:0-16730 GCA_030247985.1 Epsilonema sp. ZAB3_2
AAAGTAGAACATAGGGTAACATGGGGTGAACCCGCCCATGGGTAAATCCGCCCGCCTAAGGGTTCAGGGCTGTGTATCTCAGGAACCAATGGACCGATTGAGACAAGTAGGATATAAATCAATTCCTTGAACTCTCCTCTTTCAAATGAGCTATTTGGCACGTCATTTGCTGAAACATCAAGCTCCGGGGTCACTTTTTCAACAAGAGGTCGAAAATGACCAAACTTTAGAGGTTGCGCAAAAACACCCTGTACGTTATAAATGAACACCCGGTATGTAGGGGGTAAGGGGACAGGGTACCCTACCCCCAGGCGACGTTTGAACCAATTCGCCCCACTGGTACTGGAGATATAGCTAAAAACAATTTCAGTACTTAGTGGGGTAAATGCGCCCACCCAACTCCTGTACTAAAGTATAGGGAAAACCCGCCCACCTCAGCAGCGCAAAGTACTGAGATCCTAAGCAGCTGTCATATCAGCGCACAATCACATTATGAAAGTGGGTTCAGCTAATTTACAATATTTTCTTATGATTTCTCAAGGGAAGAGACGTTCCTGCAAAATTTTAAAAAATTCTCTGGGTGGGCGGATTTACCCCCCAGTACTAAAAGGTTAGTTGACAGCAAAGTAGTCAAATTCACACCACTTATTACCTACCTAAACTATCTAGTTGACTAATTGGTAGCTGTTATTCATGGTTATTGCTTCTGCTTCTTTTCTAACATGCCAGAATGAAAAAGAATAGCCTGGGCAGTTTCAAAATAACCAAAATCATGGGTGGGCGGGTTCACCCCCCAGTACTAAAGAGACGAGCTGTCACTAGAGTAGTCTCATTCGTGCCCTTTCATGCATCAAGCAGAAACATTTTAGTCGGTTATTTTTGCAATTACTGGCGTTGGAAATAAGCTTGGCTTCCATCTTGAAAAAAACGGCCATAAAAATGTAGCTTGGTCAGCCTGAACATGGCCTAAACCTTAGGCGGGCGGGTTCCCCCAGGGCTCGTGTTTTAGCGACAGCTAAAATAGGTCATAACTCTCTAAAGACGTTCAGCAGTAGAGCCGTACTTTGCACGTTTAACTAAGGCCTAACCACGTATATTATGCCATGTGATTTTGTTTTGGTTCAGCCATTGGTTCCAGAGAACTGCTTAGGGGGGCGGGTTCACCCCATGTTACCCTACATACATACTTACATACCAGTAAAGATTTCATGTCTTATCGCTTTTCCTTTTATCCTGAAGAACAGCAAGTGATAACTTCTACTGAAACTTAATGATTCCAAAGCCGATATTTTGAATCGAGAAAATCGAACCCA
Organism: Epsilonema sp. ZAB3_2; assembly: GCA_030247985.1. Taxonomy (NCBI): domain Eukaryota; kingdom Metazoa; phylum Nematoda; class Chromadorea; order Desmodorida; family Epsilonematidae; genus Epsilonema; species Epsilonema sp. ZAB3_2. The sequence continues at coordinate 1,314 of JASAMW010007540.1, forward strand.
GGTGGACCTCTCACCTTCTATTTGGCAAGAAACGTGTGAAACGGCTGGTCATATTGGAAGCCATTATTGAATGGGTACGTACTACATGCAAATGCACATGCGAGAAGGAATAAACATTCGTACAATACATATGCACATACTTATTCATAACGCTGCATGGATCAGGCATACAGAAGCAGGCGAGATGCAACAAAGGTCATTGAAGAGTTTGTTTGCCATGATTGGGAATGGGCAAAAGTATGCCCGCACCAGTCGGACGGCAGCAGATTGTGCGAGAGGCTGTCAACTCAGAGGGGTAGCAAGTTTCAGCAGCGATGGGCAGTTGGAACCTTCTGGTTTCTGCGCCGTCAACCCTATAAGCATCTGCAGGCTAGTGAGCCTCTCGCTCACTTCCTTCGTGCTCCTTAGGAGCACTTCTCCACTGGTCCACCTTTGTCCCATGATTTAGATTAGCCGGTAGATGTGTGATCACGTGTTCGGCGTCCCGAAGCGAACGGAGGAAGACTACGGTACGTACGCAGTAAATACGAAGACGACGACGCAACGCGCCTACGTACGTACCGTAGTCTTCCTTCGTTCGCTTCGAGACGCCGATCACGTGATCACATCGACCGGCTGGCTAATCTAAATCATGGGTCAACAGTGGATTGTTCCGGGAAAAAATGGCCACTGGGTGAAAATGTGACAGTTTTGGAGACGGGGAACTCAATGAACGCCTTTTTCCCCGTCATTTATTTGTCCCTATTTTTCCCCATTTTTTCGTCCCTATTTTTCCCCATTCGTACCCAGTATTTTTCCTCATTCCCCTCCTTTTCTACCGCATTGCTGTGCGTGTGTTTCATTTTGTGATAGGAAACCGCAACGGGTGCAACTACCAGCCTCGGCTCCTTCAGTGGTGTCAGTGCGTTTCTCCAATCGCTTGACGCATCTCATCGCGCGATTCAACAAAAACCTGAAACAGATTCCCTGGAGCTCTTGTCGATGGTTCTTCGAAGTGGCGCAACTGTCTACTTTCGGAGGTAGGTACTGTACGGGGTAAACCCGGACACGGGTGTAAACCCGGACACCTACTACACTACAGTATATCTCAGCAACCGTACGACCGGTAGAGACAAGTATTCTACCAATCGATTCCTTGAACTCTCCTCTTTCAAATGAGCTGCAATGTTCGTCATTTGCTGAAGCGGCAAGTTCAGAAAAGCTTTAGGTGTCCGGGTTTACCCACAGTACCCTACTGGATGATGAAAACAATTCAATGGTATTACTGTAGTTTAGTGGTGACAAAAATGGTGCTAAATTTGACGTAAGAATCCTGGGGTTTGCTACGTACTGTGTACCGTATTTACTGGTGTATAAGCCCCTATGCATAGCCTCACATGTACTATGGACGTGGAGTACCTGAAGCTACCTATATTAGCTGGTCATGAGCTACCCATAGCCGCTCCCACTACAAGCTATGCTTCTAAGCCTGCTTGGGGGTGTATTGTACTGGAATAACCCTGTTTTGACCTCAATTATGCCCAAAGAAAGACGCATGCCTTTTTGACCTAAAAAGTATGCCTCTGCCTGCGCACCTCTCAAAAACAAAAAATGTCCAATGCATCGGCTTCTCTTCTATGCATAGCCCCATATACGACGTAGGACCTCTCAATTTTTGCATGGGGCTTTGCAACGGTAGATACGGTATGTATGGATGCATGTACCGGATTGTCAACTCAAGCTGGTTCTCATGATTTGATTGCCATGTTTTTAGCCAATGCCAAGTGTCGATCAGGCTCGAACAGACTGATTGTCAAGCTGGGGAAAGGAGCGAGCGTGCAAGTTGGCGATGAGCTTCCCATCAGACTGACTGCTTTGTGCCGTGGCATCTGCAGTGAAAGCCAAGGCACAACTGAAGCTAACGCTATCGAAGCGTCACTTGAACGACCAAACTCGCCGGTATGTGAATGATTGATGTACAGGGTGCTTTTTTTCTCCTGGCGGATTTTGATTGCCAATTGCAAACGCTCGGAAATATTTGGGCAAAATTTGAGCAAAACCGGTGGAGGGTAACCGTGAAATTGGCAATCAAAATCCATCAGAGGAGATAAAGAACACCCTGTAGTACCTGGGCCTGCCTGCACACATCTTCCACGAATATTACAGCGTAAATTGAGTTAGTCAAGTAATATTCATTGACAACCGTTTGGATATTCTACTGTATTGTGTGTCACAGATACGACCAACGATTCACCTGCGGAAAACCCAGCCTCTGCTTGAGTGCGATCGACATTGCTTGATTCAAGTGGCACGCGTCAGGGGCAACGGTGGCAGACCAGTCAAGTTCCACTGGTTCTTCGTGCAAAATGAGACAAGTAAGTAAATCCATAGGCCTACTTATTACTTTCGTTTCAAAAAATAACGTAATCCTGTTATTTATGATGATTACTTACGTGTCTTACCGCGGCAGCCTTTCCTCCTGATATTTTCTAAGGCTTATCTTCTCCTGCGCTGACAGCGTTTCTAGCCGCTCAGGACTCCAGCGCTATCAGAGTACCAAAACCACTGGTAAGGCTCCCATTTCGCTTTGAAACCGATGGAACTATTGAGCCACAAGAAGCTAATGTGTAATACGCAGGGTACTGTGGGCCTGTGGGGTAAACCCGGACACCTAAGCTTTTCTGAACTTGCCGCTTCAGCAAATGATGAACATGGCAGCTCATTTGAAAGAGGAGTGTTCAAGGAATCCATTGGTAGAATACTTGTCTCAATCTGTCGTATGGCTGCAGAAATATACTAGGTGTGCGGGTTTACCCCCGTATCCGGGTTTACCCCACAATACCCTACAATACGTTCAGCATAAAGTCAGCTCGCGTGACTATGTTACTGTGTTGAGTTGAGTACTATGTGTTGTTGTGCGTAGCTGGAACCGAATACGGACTACCTGATTGGTGTGCGCGCGTGCAACTTTCTCGGTGATTGTTCGCCCACTGCAAGCCAGCTGGTGAGGCAGGAAGATGGCGGCTTCAATTCCACGTTAATGGTGGAAGTGCAGGGAGTGCCGGACAGCAATCGTGTGCTGGTGAGTCAGCGTCTGTCTCTGCTGGCACACGCAACCTTTCTCTCTTGTCGCGGCCAGCTGACAGTACTGAAACGCAACCAGCTCCACTACGAGTGGAGAATGAATGGAGTGGAGCTACAAGGCGAAAGCAAGGCCATCCTCAACATTCCAAAATTCCGATTCAAGGCTGGAGAGAATGTTACAGTTACTGTGACAGGTACGTACGACGATATAATACTACTGTGAGCACAAGAGAAGTAGACTGAAAAATTGGGCAGCCAGTGCGTGAGTCGAACACGCAGCACAGTGTGGGATTACGCCCCTCTTAGCGCATGATCCCATCTGACTGCACAGCTCAATGTCTCATGTACTTTACGTGCTTTAGGCTTCTCGTCTCGCCTCTCGCACAGCTTGTATCTAGCGCCTTGCGTACATATCGTCATTTCTTTTTATTACTACGTTTTTACGATATGCGGTAACGCGATTGGGTTGGTGGATAGCGACCCCGCGGTATTTAGTGAACGTGTGGATAGGTGTCTGCGGGTTCGTCGACGTCATTTGTTGTCAATTCTTCTTTTCACTCGCTCCTTTTCCGCTCACAGATGATTGAACAAGGTCGGCGACTCCGCAGGCATCCGTCCAAAGTTTCACTAAATACCGCGGGGTGGCTATCGACCAATCCAATCGCGTTAGCGCATATAATGGATAGGGTACTGTGGGGTAAACCCGGACACGGGGTAAACCCGGACGGACACCTATGCCTTTCTTAACTTGCCGCCTCAGCAAATGACGGACATAGTAGCTCATTTGAAAGAGGAGAGTTCACGAAATCGATTGGTATATTACTTGTCTCAATCGGTCGTATGGTTGCAGACATATACCAGGTGTCCGGGTTTACCCCCGTGTCGGGTTTACCCCACAGTACCCTACTTGTTTCAGTAACATTTGGAAGCTTCACGGCTGCGGATGGCGTGGAATTTGGGGTGGAAGGAGAGGCGCTATTGGTTCGACTGCACGGCAACCGGCGGAAAGTGAGTGGGCAGTCGAGTTTAGTGCTAGACGCTTCCGAAGCCAGGGATCCCAACCAGGCTGCAGCTGCACCTCTGGCCCACCGCTGGAGCTGTGTGGAGGTGGGTGAGGAGGGGGAGGAAGCACCCTGCGAACTCATCAGCAACGCCACCAAACGCCGTACAGCCTTCGAACACGCCTCACTGCCCCTGGACCGACCAGTGCTGGAGATCGATGCGCAGGAGTTGGCCTTGCCGCCGGGCAAGTACGAATTCACTGACAATGTGAAGCCTACTGGATCGGAAGATGCAGGAGCAACTGTGGCTGTGAGAGTGAGCGTGGAAGTTGGGACGGAAAGCGCGCCGGTGATTCGCGTGCTCAAGTTCGGCAAACAGCGACCCAACGTCAATGAGTACATTCCCTTTCGGGCTGTGGTCGCTTCGCCCTCCCAGTTCTGCAATATCACACTTTCATTTGGGGATGAGTTGGGCTTTGTTCACGCGGAAATGCCGGAAGCCTTGCAGGTATGAGGCAAAAAATGGCAGTAAAGTAATACATTATTAGGTATGTAGGTATGTACAGATACAAATACAGTAGGTACAGTAAGTTGGAGAGGTAGGCCTACTGTACGTGCGTACTGGGTGCAGAAGTGAAGTTGCTATTGTAGGTAGTATTCAGATAGAGTATTGAAGTGTTGGTCTCAACAGATTTTGCCTGATTTTGCCGTTCTCTATGCTTGTATGCGCACCAACCTTCGTTATGAGTAGGTATGTACATAAACAACATGCGGTACTTGTACGTAATGTACTGTGTATGTAATGTGAATTATATAGAAGAGAAGCTGGAAACGGGTGGAGAACAGTGAAAGTCGACCCTATTCCTTCTCCTTTTCCATTCCTCCAGCAGACACGGACGGAAGCAAAGGAGGATGGTCGGGTTTGCAGCCTGGAGAACGCTATCAGCTGGAGATCACTGCTGAAACTGAGGAAAGCTATGCTGAAACTGCCATCAGCTTCCAGACCAACGCCCCACCAACTGTTGGAACATTGAAGGTACAGTACCCTACGTATAGGTACACGTACAGTACTACTGCATAATATCAACATCAAGTACAGTGTTAGTGTACATATTATGTATCGGCTGTACACACATACGTATGTTTGCTGCGCGGCAATAGTAGACCGGCGGGCGGATCGATAATGCGTTGGTGGTGCTCTGTTTGAGCACCCGTAGCCCAGCCCAAGGAAGGAGTGACCAGAGAAAATAAACACGCCTCTCCTCCGTCTACCATTAACTCGAGGCTACTTTATGCAGAACTGCATGTGTAACGTACTGCGTACGTATGGCAATAGCGTCCGAGGCCAGTAATAGTGTACGTAAACAATTTCTAGGTATGTAGGGCGAGTTTAGCCAATCTGTCCCCGGACCGGCACTTGGTGGTGTGCCTAAGTCCACAGCTGTGTCCCGAGGCTAGCGGGTTCGATTCCCGTTCGGTCCTACTTTCTCTCTCTCTCTCTCTCTCTCTTTCCCCCCCCCCCCCTTCTTTGGGACCCTGCTATCGCCATACGGAACGCGGCACATGTGTCAACATCAAGTACGTACATTCATCCATACATATTGTCGGCTGTGCATACGTTCATGTATGTACATACAACTGCTGCATTGTGGCATTACATATGTACATTCAGATATTGAACCGGGATGCGGTAAGAGCACTGTCAGTTCCTGTGAAGTTGGAAATCGGCGAAGGATGGGATGATAACAGCGAGGATTATCCATTCAGCTATCAATTCGGAATTAGAACAAGCATGACTGATGGAAGTCATGTGGACCAGTGGTTTACAGCTTCTCTCTCCAATCAAATGGAAGTGTATTTGCCTTCCAGCAAAAGCAAGCAGTCGCCTCAAACAGGTGATTATCGGTGATATTTTTGGGTCACTTATAGACCGCACAGACAGATTATCGCCTACTAGGTATCAATGGGGCGCTTCAGACGTTCTCCGAGCTTGCTCCGAGCGACTTCGCTCTGAGGAGCCTCCAAATCCAAATGCAGAGCGAAATTCGGCTGTTCGTTCACACGTAACCGTTTTTTCTCCATATTAACGCGGCGAGCCGGCGAGTGGCGAGTTTGTTTCGGTCGTTCACTTTTTGCTCAGCCGCTTCGCGGCTGAGCACTAGGACTACTTCTTCTATATACATACAGGTTTACGTAGTAAATCGGCTATTAACCATTGAAATCATAGGAGCCTCCTTATATCATTAGGATGAGATACAGGGATAAAGTGTTTTGGTAGAACCTATATCTATGAGCAGGTACAGGGTAAATGATAAGTCGAGTTACCTTAGGATGGCAGGTCTGTTCTTTGAACCCGGGCTGGTGTAGTCATGCGCGGTAGTTCTGCCTCTGCGCCATAGGGCCGAAGCAGGTAGAATGGGCAAATCTCCCTTATGAATGGGGCAGCGCGGATTGCTGTTGAAAATTTTTATATTGAACCTGTATGTTACCGTTTACCTGTATGTTCCCCTTTACCTGTATGTGGTTTACCTGTATCCATATGTTTACACGTCCGAGGTTGGAACCCGGGCCAGTTTGGTGATGAGCGGAAGTTCTACCTCTGAGCTACGTGGCTCAAGGAAGTAAAAGATGTAAAACCTGTTTATATAGATGTAGTCAAGGTACAGGTTGAAGGTACAGGTACAGGTACAGGTACAGGTTTATATAGATGTAGCCTGGTACAGGTTGAAGTATACTGAGAGTGAGTTTAGCCAATCAGCGTTGAGGGGGCGTGGCTTACCTGTATGTGAGCTTGTGTATATGCGCGTGAGGTTGAGTGGCTGCGTGTGTTGGAGAATGACGTCATGTTGCATAATTTCATCGAGTTTGCGAAATAAGTATAGGTTGAGCTTGCGTAGACACGTGTGAGGGTGTGTGCCTGTGTGTGTTTGAGAATGACGTCATATGACATCATGTTGTGAAATCATATGTAGGTAAGCATTGTGCAGCACAGCTGTGTTATTGTTTGTTATTTCTTTGGTTGTGTGAGGTTGTGTCTTTGTCTGTGGTGAGTGAAGTGATTGCGCAATCATTAGTAAATGAGACTCTTAGTACTGTTGGCTGATGGTTTCATTCTATTGTGGTTTAGATGCTTCTCTCTGGTCAAGGTTGCTGTTGTGAAGTAATTATTTTCTCCTATTATTCAGTTCTCTCATCACTGGAGTCATTGGTTGGCATTGTGGTTGGACTTATTCTGTTTCAAAGAGGTCAAAGTTCAATGTTCATTTGGTAAGAGAAATTCATTCTTCTTCTTCTTCTTATTTTTTGTACCTATGTAATGGTGTGGTTATGTTAGTGTAGGGAAGTGTTTTGTGTGTTGCAGTACAACATGTGTATAGTGGTTGAATGTGCATATAGGTTGTAGGTACATGATGTACAGGTTGAGTTATGTAATAACCTACAAAAACCTGTATGCATACACAAGGTTGAATACATACAGGTTTATGTGTTCAGTACAACATATGCATTAGTGGTTGAAGGTACATACAGGTTCTACATGACGTACAGGTTGAGTATGTAATAACCTATCATAACCTGTATGCATGTCGGTTCTAAATGTATTGATACAGGTTAAATATGTACTGTACATACAGGTTGACTATATACATACGGGTTCAACATACCCATAGGTTGAATGATAACATACAGGTTAATGTGTTCCAGTCAACATTGTGCATAGTGTACAGTGTTGTACATGATGGAGGTACAGGTTGATATGTACATACAGGTTGAATATGTACATACAGGTTGACTACATACATACGGGTTCAACATACCCATAGGGTGAATGATAACATACAGGTTTATGTGTTCCAGTCAACATTGTGCATAGTGTACAGTGTTGTACATGATGTTCAGGTTGAACATGTACATACAGGTTGTATATATACAGACAGGATCAACATTGCCATAGGTTGAATAATAACATACAGGTTTATGTGTTGTAGTACAACATGTGCATGGTGTACATATAGGTTGAACATGAGGTACAGGTTGATATGTACATACAGGTTGAATATGTACATACAGGTTGACTACATTACATACATATGGGTTCAACATACCCATAGGTTGAATGATAACATACAGGTTTATGTGTTCCAGTCAACATTATGCATAGTGTACAGGTTGTACATGATGTTCAGGTTGAACATGTACATACAGGTTGTATATATATATATACAGACAGGATCAACATAACCATAGGTTGAATAATAACATACAGGTTTATGTGTTGTTTGTAGTACATGTGCACAGTGTACATATAGGTTGCACATGAGGTACAGGTTGAATATGTACATAGATACAGGTACAGTATGCAGGCAGGTTGAATAACATGCAGGTTGCGTTGAATGTACAATGCTGGTTCAGCAATTTAAGGTCATAACATGAAGCATCACATAGTAATAATTTTTGCATCACATAATATGAAGCTGAATATTGTTCAAGGAACTTTTGGCTTTTATTTATGTAAGGGCAATTTTGTCCTGGTTGATGTTATTTGAATGTGAAAGGGGAATTTTTGGAAAATTAGTATGGTGGTGGAGCAAGGTTAACTTTTCACACATTTGAAGACACCTACTTCTGTAAAGGTTTATTCTCTTTCACTCTAACCCTATCTTCAAGAGCCGATTTTGTCACAGTTGTGTTGGGACTATGGGTTTTAGTGCATGTCACAATTGTGTATGTGTTTTGTTCTCATGTTTGATGTTGTTGTTTCTTTTCCTTTGTTTTGTTGTTGTTTTCCTTTGTTTTACAGTTATGTTTTTTCTGTTTATCACGCATGCTATGATGATGCTTTTTGCACTGAAAATGATGACCAATCATTGTTTGCAATTTGTGCTTTGCATAGTTAGTGGTAAAATCGGCTCATAGATAGGCTATACAGCAGGTTTAAATGAAAGAGAAGGAAATTTACATTAGCAGGGGGTTTCAAATAAAATCAATTTGAAGCATACTTGCCTGAAATGATTGCTGCAATAATCTTGATTTATCTTTGTTTGTGTATGTTTGATAGATGTGTATTTTATACTGTTTTAAATGCCTCCTGGAAGGGTAGTTCACTTGTATGGAAAAGAGAGTTACACAAAGTCTTTATAAGGTTGTGTTATACTGTACTGTACATACAGATTATGGTGTTGATACAGGTAATGTTGCACAGTACATACAGGTTAAATATGGCGTATGGATATTTGATGAAGTTGAAAATTAGAATATGGATTTATATGAGTTATATTTATATGGATTTACAACTTTATATGAGTTATATTATTTGGAGACAGTATTCTACAGGACTCTAGGAAAGGTAGTGATGAACTTTCTGTCTTAGATGCTTATCATTCTAGAAGTGAGTGTGTGTTACTAATGGAAAGAGTCCAAGCTAGATTGCCTGAAAGGGTACCTCATAAATTATTACTCCCCGCAAGGGTGCCTGACTCTTTGATACTGCCCGAAAGGGTGCCTGACTCTTTGATACTGCCCGAAAGGGTGCCTGACTCTTTGATACTGCCCGAAAGGGTGCCTGACTCTTTGATACTGCCCGAAAGGGTGCCTGACTCTTTGATACTGCCCGAAAGGGTGCCTGACTCTTTGATACTGCCCGAAAGGGTGCCTGACTCTTTGATACTGCCCGAAAGGGTGCCTGACTCTTTGATACTGTCTGAAAGGGTGTCTGCTTAATTGATGAATCATTAATACCAATTACTAAAGAATTTGGAAAGTATGACCAAGGAAAGAACTACTATGGTAACTATTGCCAAAAACGAGATATATGATGAACTATACCGTGAAATGGATGTGAACTATTCCCAAAAGCTGGTGTAATCAATTTGTTCGAAACAACCATTGCCAATTAAACCAATGCCAGCTTACATTTTGAGTAACAAGCTATACCAACTGCCAATTTGGACAAAGAGTTATTTTGTCAAAACAATGAAAATTAGAAAAGTTGTCAATGTGAGATGTCACTGTTGTACACATACAGGTTATGGTAGTGATACAAGTAATGCTGTACATACAGGTTATGGTATACATACAGGTTAAGTGTGCTGTATGGAGAGTTGTTAAAGTGATCAAATATTACTGCCCACAAGGGTGTCTGACCAATTGACCAATCATTATAAATAAAGTATTTACCAAGATAATATGAACCATAGATAAAGAGAGACATACATGAACTTGCCCATAAGAGACAAACCATTAACTGTTCCCTGAAATGGAAAAATGTAAACCTATTGTCACAAGGTAATATAACCATAAACTATTACCTGAAATTACCATTTCCAATTTTACCAATGCCAATGCTGAGTAACAAGATTTACCCATCACCAATTTAGACAAATTCACTCTGAACTACTGTCACAAGGAAATATAAGCATAAACTGTTGCCTGAAATTACCATTCCCAATTTTACCAATACCAGTAACGGCAGCGAAGCTGAGGTTGAATGTACAATGCTGGTTCAGAAATTTAAGGTCACCAGTGGCCCGTTACAGCTTCGCAATAAAATCCTTTGAAATAAATCCTTAAAAATTATTAAAATCCTGATCTCTTTCATTTTTCAGAGATCTGGCAAGGTTTTTGCAAATCATGGCAACTGGCGACTCTTTGATACTGCCCGAAAGGGTGTCTGACTCTTTGATACTGCCTGAAAGGGTGACTGACTCTTTGATACTGCCCAAAAGGGTGCCTGACTCTTTGATACTGCCCGAAAGGGTGCCTGACTCTTTGATACTGCCCAAAAGGGTGCCTGACTCTTTGATACTGCCCGAAAGGGTGCCTGACTATTTGATACTGGCCGTAAGGGTGCCTGACTCTTTGATAATGCCCGAAAGGGTGCCTGACTCTTTGATACTGCCCGAAAGGGTGCCTGACTCTTTGATACTGCCCGAAAGGGTGCCTGACTCTTTGATACTGCCCGAAAGGGTGTCTGACTTTATGATACTGCCCAAAAGGGTGTTGATCGATTATTACTGCCCATAAGGGTGTCGCTTAATTGATGAATCATTAATACCAATTACTAAAGAATTTGGAAAGTATGACCAAGGAAAGAACTACTATGGTAACTATTGCCAAAAACGAGATATATGATGAACTATACCCTGAAATGGATGTGAACTATTCCCAAAAGCTGGTGTAATCATCAATTTGTTTGAAATAACCATTGCCAATTAAACCAATGCCAGCTTACAATTTGAGTAACAAGATATACCAACTGCCAATTTGGAGAACGAGTTATTTTGTCAAAACAATGAAAATTTAGGAGTTATCACTGTGAGAAAATATGCATCTAATCTTATGTTTTTCATGCAGCAAAAAATGAATACAGGCTTACATACATACAGGATAATATATACAGGATAAATACATACAGGGTAAATACATACAGGGTATATACATACAGGGTAAATACATACAGGATAAATAAATACATAAAGGGTAAATACATACAGGATAAATAAATACATACAGGGTAAATACATACAGGTTACCCTACCCTTAAGGTATCTATCTACCCTAAAGGAGAAAGCAAACCATGCCTGAAAGTGAGAACTATCATGCATGAAGAAGGAATCAAACTGTACAGGTTGTTTATACTGTGAGAATTACACAGAGGCACCTTGCCAATGATGTCATCCACTTTTTGGACTGCTGCCAAATACACCGAGGCAGCTTTTTATACTGAGACAAGTTAGACAGAGGCACTCTACCATCCACCAATGACATCATGAGTAACAAGATGAGTAACATGGCTGAGTAACAAGATTTACCCATTACCAATTTAGACATATGCACTCCAAACTATTGTCACAAGGTAAGCATAAACTATTGCTTGAAATTAACATTTCCAATTATACCAATGCCAGCAAGGGCAGCGAAGCTGCCCGAAGCTGGCATGCTGAGTAACAAGATTTACCCATTACCAATTTAGACAAATTCACTCTGAACTACTGTCACAAGGAGATATAAGCATAAACTATTGCCTGAAATTACCATTTCCAATTATACCAATGCCAGCAAGGGCAGCGAAGCTGCCCGAAGCTGGCATGCTGAGTAACAAGATTTACCCATTACCAATTTAGACAAATGCACTGAAAAAATAAGCATCTAATCTCATGTTTTTCATGCAGTAGAAATGAATACAGGCTAACATACATTACAGGATAATATATACAGGATAAATACATACAGGGTAAATAAATACATACAGGATATATACATACAGGGTAAATACATACAGGATAAATAAATACATGGGTAAATATGTACAGGTTACCCTACCCTTAAGATATCTACCCTAAAGGAGAAAGCAAACCATGCCTGAAAGTGATAACTATCATGCATGAAGAAGAAAGCAAACCGCGGCTGAGCCTATCTTTTTCACGACAGTGAAAAAATCGAAACCTATCATGAAGAAGAAAGCAAACCGCGGCTGAGCCTATCTTTTTCACGACAGTGAAAAAATCGAAACCTATCATGAAGAAGAAAGCAAACCGCGGCTGAGCCTATCTTTTTCACGACAGTGAAAAAATCGAAACCTATCATGAAGAAGAAAGCAAACCGCGGCTGAGCCTATCTTTTTCACGACAGTGAAAAAATCGAAACCTATCATGAAGAAGGAAGCAAACCGTGGCTGAGCCTATCTTTTTCACGACAGTGAAAAAATCGAAACCTATCATGAAGAAGGAAGCAAACTGCGGCTGAGCCTATCTTTTTCACGACAGTGAAAAAATCGAAACCTATCATGAAGAAGAAAGCAAACCGCGGCTGAGCCTATCTTTTTCACAACAGTGAAAAAATCGAAACCTATCATAAAGAAGAAAGCAAACCGCGGCTGAGCCTATCTTTTTCACGACAGTGAAAAAATCGAAACCTATCATGAAGAAGAAAGCAAACCGCGGCTGAATTGAAACACATGAAACGACAAAGTATATAAAAAATATACCTATGAAGAAAAGTAAACCTAAGAAATTATGATAAAAATTATATCTGGAAAAATGAAAAATAACCCTTTTTGAAAACTAAGCTTGTTGCAGCACGTAAAACAAGGCGCTTCTTTTCGCTCGAAGAGAAAGCAAAGCAACTGACCGCGCGCTAGCCCGCCCGTCCGCTGCTTGCTGGCCCACCCACACGCCACAGAAAACAACGCGCGCGCTCCCTCTCGTTGTGTTCAGACGGGGAGAGAGAAGAGAGACGGCGCTATGATATTGCTGTTGTGTTTGTTGCGTTCGCCAGCTGCTTGCTGTTCCTTGAACTTCGAACAAGGAAAGACGACGGCTGTTCGCCTTGTTATTTCACATCTGCGATGACTTCTCTCCTCATATTATGCTTGCGTACATGCACATCTTGTTCACTGCTTTGCTTACTGGTGCGCTTTTGAATATCTGCAACATCCGCCAGCGTCTGTCCGTTCTGTATTATGCTACAAGCGCCGCGTCGTAAATTGCTGCGCAATTTCCAACTTTTCCGCTCCTATTGTAGTTGTGTAAGATAGTAGGCCACAGCCTAATGCAAATCCGCGCCGGTGTCTTGAGATTTTGGTCGAGTCGCGTGTAATTTTGTCAAGCGCCTGCCTCCACTATGCACCACCAGATGGCGCTTCCATCTTGGAACTGGTTTCCAGCGCGCGGCGAGCGCACTTCTCTTGGAGTTGGCGGCGGCCAATCACGAGCGAGGAGGCGGGGCGAAGACCCTTCTTTTTGGACTTGAATGACGGCGTTCCCATGCGCAGCTGTGTCGCGGCGGTTTCGCCCGATTTTCTTATCGTGCCTTCACCATTGCATGTGTTGTAAGCGTCTATGCTTCATCATAGGGCGGGGGAGCATGATTTGATTCCATTTTGATCGGTTTTGGGCTTCGGCCTCATCTTTTGGGAATAAGAGGCTTGTGTGTGGTTGTGTTGCAAGCCAGCTCAAGTTTCAGCGGTTTTACTTCTAAGTTTTCGGTACGTACATAGGTGCGTACTCGTACATGCGTACGTGTGCGCACATAACATCCAAATTATAATAACAGTAATTATCGCCTTATTTATCTTGATTTGTTTGTAATAGTTTCTTCTTCACCCGTCGTCCCGCCGGCCGGAAATTCATTTCTCCGGACCGGTAGATCGGGCTCAGGGCGCTATCAGCGTTCCATCTTTGGCTTTTGTTGTGTCTGCGACGGGTTGGTACGCACGGGTGTTGACCTGCGCTCCTGCTGCTGGGCTCACCGGGCATTTGGCCTGTGTCCACTTGAACCGTCCAGTGAGGCCAAGCTGGGAAGGTTTAAAAGTGGAGTGTCCTAACGTGCGTTTGCCAACCGCTGTCAAAGGCCCAATAAAAGTTCGAGATGTCTACGGATAGCCGAGCCAGCGGAAGGGCGGAAGGGCTGAAGTCGGATTCAACCCCGGCTGACAACAGTGCTGAAACTGTGGGTGGTGATGTGGGTCAAACCCATCCTCCCCAAAAGTTCAAATCAGATGTTGGGGCTTACACCCCACAGATGATCGCGTACTTAGCGCCCTTGCAGGCGCGAACGCTGGATATGTCAAGTCTATCGCTGAGCCCTGAGGCAGGCGGTAGTACTTCTGCGGTGGGCAGTACGCCTAAAAGCTCTGGCCGCCGCACGCCGAAGGGAAGTGTGATTTTACCCCTTCAGCAAGACGACGTCGATTCACTTTCGACGATCGTGGAAGAAGCAGATGAACTTCTCTCTGCTTGTGTGACTGACCCGACGAAAATGGCGCCAGCCAGCGATCTTTTGAATCGTGTCGTTGCGCAATGTAAAACTTGCATGCAACATTTGTCGGATGAGCAGACTAATCGAGCATTTAAATTGCTCAAACAAAAAACTAAGTCGGCCACAAATGCCGAACCGCCTATTTTGACGCGTTCTGAAACTTTGATGGCGTTAGTGAGCCGAGTTGCTGATCTTGAGCAGGATTTTGCAACACAATGCGACGCTGCAGCACTAACCGCGAAAAGGTTGGCAACACTACAGCAAACCGACGGAGAGACGGAGCGAAAAGAGCTTCTGCTTCCGGACGAGGGGAAAGCATACCATCAACTGCGCGGACGTACAGTTGAAAAGGTACAGCCAACCCCGAAACGTAGGCATCCCCCTACGCCAATAGTAGAGGAAGATGAAGGAGGAGGAATCGATTCCTTCCACCATGATACGACTGTACGTAGGAATGATCATTCCCTTTCTACTACAGTACCGTACACTGAATATAAAGAAACGAGATTTCCTCAATCTCAAATGGGAGCGCCCTTGACTCTAGGTAATCCCAATATCATCCCACCATTATTTCATTCTGATGGTGAACCTCTAAGAT
>JASAMW010007544.1:0-10921 GCA_030247985.1 Epsilonema sp. ZAB3_2
CTGGTCCTATGCTAGCTATAGCTACTCCTACACCATGCTGCTATGCCTGTAGGCTTAGCTGAGCATGTCTTGTACTAGAATAACCCTGTTTTAACCGCGATTATGCCCTAAAACACATACTTTTGACCTCAAAAACATGCCTCTACACACCTCTCATAAACATAAATTTTGTCCTATGTATATCCCCACCCATTGTATATCCCCCCTAGTGTATAACCCCCCATTGGACCTCTCAATTTTTGTATACCCCCATGGGGCTATACACCCAAAAATACGGTATGCTTTTCCGCTCCATTCAAGCATCCATTTGGACTTCTTCAGCATACAGTGCGAAAACATAAAGGGAACAGTGCCGCCATCCCTATGAACCTGCCTTAAAAAAGTCTTTTCCAGGGTTTTGAAGACGGCTGCACAAGTGCAGAAGAACGAAAAAACGGGCACATCAAAAAATAGGACCTGAAAAGGCGTCGCTTGTTTGTTCGTTAATATGTAGTGCATGTACGCTCATGAAATTTTGCATGCTTGTCTGGTATGTGTTCAAGTTTCTAATGAAAAAATTTTGGTCGAAATTCGTGCATTGGTTCAGAAGTTAGAAGCATTTTAGAGGTGACAGCTTTCGCTAAACAGCCTGTACAAGGCTGTCATGTGATGCATTCATATTCATAGCATACAGGACTTTGTACGTACCTTAACCTACCACCTACAGTACCTCACTTGTAGCCTCCGTCAGCTTCCACATGCACATACTTGCAGTCTCTGTCAGCTCGCATATGTACAGTATGTATGTACGTACATACATAGTACTTGCACTCTTTTCTGCAACCTTTTTTCGAGAATAGTACAAAATCCAAACAGTACAAACGTGCAAGGCCATGTAAAAAAGCGTACAATGACCAAGAAAGAGCAGAGCTTACTTCTCTCTCAGGTTTAGATTGTGGCTTTAGCTAAATCATGCGTGAGTCATAATCTCATCAATCTTTTCGCTTATTCTGCCTTTATGTAAGTGCCCTTACTTCCCTAGACGAGCGCAGGCAAGATGCTGTATTTTCACATCGGCCCTATAAAATAAAACGTTCGTTTCTTCTATCCTCCGTTTGCATTGCATGCAAAGCTGGTGGCGTTGCACCCATCGAGCTTGTATGTTCTTGGAAGCATGTAAGTACGTACGTAGCACAGCATACAAGGCGCATAGGAAGCCTTTATGTAGCATATAATATGATGTGTAATACGTAGCTAAGCTAGTAGACATGCATAACTATGAACAGCTCGAGAATATCATAATGTGTATTCCGCCTTCCGCGAAAGTTTGTCTGAACGCGCGCCAAGGAATCGGCTTTATAATCTAGCGTGCACCTTCTGGGCTGAATTGTTACACACACAGTTCTATCCTCAGTGCATATGTACATACATAGTTTCGGGTGGACAGACAGACCGACCGACAGACGTTCACCTCTGCCTATGCTAAGCGCTTTTCCTCACCGCTATCTTGAATGGGGACGGCCTCTGGGCGCGCCCCCAAAAAAAAAAAAATGCACCATCCTAATAATTCCGCGTTCAGATTAGGCGGATGTCCGTACGTCCGACGTGGAAAAAGTCAGTGGCTGACGAATGACCATGCCTTACGTCGGACGTACGCCTCTAATCTGAACGCGGCACACGAGGCTTTTCTCCAAGACTTGCGCAAACATTTGGTGGTTCGCTTAGCTAACTGACTTGTGAAACAAGCTCTTGTCCCATTTGAAGCCGAGACATCGAATGACGCGGTCGTATCCTTCCCTCACTGGATTATTCTCCTCCGTATTGATGGTGTCATCTTCCACAGTACTCAGTAGCATCAGCTTCCCGTCCTCTGGCCTACGACGAATCTCCACATCCTCCGTACTAGTATCCTAAAAATGATGAAATTTACTTATTTTTGATTAAAAATAAAATATTTTCCAGCGAATGATGAATTTGAATAGAATATTGAATACCGTATTTTTGGGTGTATAGCCCCGGGGCTATACAAAAATCGAGAGGTCTGATGGGGGGTTATACACTGGGGGGGGGGGGGGGGGGGATATACACTGGGGGGGGATATACCCTACATGGGACAAAATTTATGTTTTCGAGAGGTGTGTAGAGGCATGTTTTTGAGGTCAAAAGTATGTGTTTTAGGGCATAATCGCGGTCAAAACAGGGTTATTCTAGTATAAGACATGCTCAGCTAAGCTTATAGGCATGGAAGCATGGTGTAGGAGTAGCCATAGCTCGCTTATGACCAGCTTACATAGGTAGGTTAGGTACCTTCCAGTACATGGGGGTTATACACCAGGGGGGATATACATAGGACAAAATTTATGTTTTGCCAATGGGGGTTATACACTGGGGGGATATATTATACTCAGGGGGATATACACCCAAAAATACGGTAAAATGACAGGGAAAAACAGTCATTTAAATGAGATTAATTTGAATATAAAATGATTTTTGTCGGACCATTTTTCAAGTAAAAATTAAGAAACTATGAACTAGAGATCCAAAACAGAGCTTTACTGTCACAGATAGTCATTGAAATTTTGTGTTTTTATGTAAGAATGACAGGAACCAACAAAAAAGGACGAGAAATATCACGAGTATAGGTTCAAATTACTTCAATATTGCCTGAATCATTTTATATTTTATTTAAATTTTCATTTAAATGATTTATCTAAAATGTACAGAATTTAGATAAAATAAACGCCCTAACACTGACTTTAAATAAAATTTTAAATGAAATAAAATGATTGAAAATCCATCATTTTTATTCATTTGAATTAAAATATAAAATCATTTTTAAGATACTACTCGTACTCACTTCAAAAGCGCCATCCAACGACTTCAACAGGTACGCGTCCAGTATCTCGTTATTGACACCCCTGTAGAATGAATAGATAGAGAGATTAGATTATGCTCAACGATGCGGGCACTGTCAGAAAACAAAAGTGAGCGAGTAGTAGGGGCTTCAGTGCTTGCTTACTCCTTACATACTGTACGTATTGTACAGGGTGTCCCACCTAGACCTCCCTTACGAACCAGCCTAATAACTCCCTTTCCTACAGTAGATAAGTACATTCATATGTATATCAAGCTCAACGTTTGTCCCCAGAAACGCCAAGAATATGCCATATTTTGAAGCAAAAATTGAGCCAGGTAGGCCCGCAGGCCGCAGCGAACGAATTGTTCGTATCATTTTCTACGCTGATCATGGTTTTATTAAGATAAAATCTTCTGCTCAGCGTGGTCAAGCAGCTCACCCAACATGGAAATATTGCG
The DNA here is from genome assembly GCA_030247985.1 of Epsilonema sp. ZAB3_2. Taxonomy (NCBI): domain Eukaryota; kingdom Metazoa; phylum Nematoda; class Chromadorea; order Desmodorida; family Epsilonematidae; genus Epsilonema; species Epsilonema sp. ZAB3_2. The sequence goes on from JASAMW010007544.1 coordinate 3,295, forward strand.
GAACAACAATGGCTAAAAGTCAGTCCAGAAGACAGCGGATTCAAAAACTACAGCCCATACCGGTCTTCAAGGAGCTTTCGAGGTCAATATAATGGCACGCCATTGGTTTCAACTACGTACATTACCTGATGTCTCCGACGTAATGCGTGTCCCAGCTGAATCGCAGTCGTTCTCTGCCGATCAGATGGACGAAGTTGGCGTGTCCGTAGATGTGGATGGCCGTCTCCAGGCCGCTGTTGCCTCGCCCCACGATCACCACCGACTGTCCGTCGTAGTCCTCCGGGTTCAGAGACATCGTCTCGTAGCCTTCCGTCAGCTCAACGCCGCGCAATTTCGCCGGATACGACGGAATCCCGATTCCGTTCGCCACCAGTAAATTCCTACACAGTACGTATGTAGACAGACACGACCGCACGCACTTTAGGCATGTCGTAAAGGGAAGAAGTTTTCTGACAATAATTCACGACAAAGCATGTGCTCTGTCCGAATACTGTACGTCTGAAACAGTCATGTGTCCTGCCTTGAAAAAAATTTTGTCTGTCCGCCTACTAGAACTGTAAAATTTTGTAAGAAATATGTACTTGCAGCAGTGAGTTTTTCCTCTTTGGTCTTGCATGGTGAATCTGCAAAACTGATTGTCCAGGTGGAAGCTAACATTGGAGATGGTCGTGTTGAATTGTACCGGAATTTCTAGACGCGTTTGATAATCGCTCAGATATCGCAGCATGTCGTCAGCGTGAGGAAAATATTTCTGATGACAAACAAGCTTTAAGTACCGCCTGTTCTGCTTAGGTAGGTAGGTACATATGTACTGTGCTGTACATAATGGTCTACTATGGTCTATAAAGGTCTAATGGTCTGGTCTACTCGTGTTCGTAGCTTCGTACCTTGCTGTATTTTGTGAAAAGTAAACTGTCGTCATCAGAGATGAGCGAATTCCAATCGTGCCGTAAATTGAACTCTTTGTTAGTCTTGCCAGTGTATCGCTTGTTGATGCTAATCAGCTTCCTGTGACGAGGATATTGGACGAAAAAGCTGCCTAAAGTTCATTATGAGAAGGTCCACGAAAGAGCGGGGCAACGGCTGAAACCGGCAGATCTCCGATTTCGACGAAATCTAGCTCGTTCGAAAGTGCGTAAAAAGTTATGTAAGATGCGACAATTCCGACCCTTATGCGCTTAACCGTTAGCGAGATACGGCCGTTCAAGTTTGGCCAACTTTAGTGACACTGTTTACCACTGAATTTTCGGATCTTCCTCGCATTAACGCCCATATCTCGGCAACCAGTAGGGGTTTTCGCATGCGGTTTTTTTGTTCAACTTCCCATTCTTCGCGAAATTACATCATTTTGAACAAAATTTTTAACCCCTACCGTAATCGAGATATTAAGACAAACGTGGTGTCGATTTTTTGAAAATTGGCAACTTTAGGGCCCAACTTTGACCAAAGATTGCCAAGCCCGGCAACGGTGTACAGAGACGGCACCTAGCTCATTGTATAGCTCAGCTCTTGCTCTTTCAAATGGTATATGCCATGTCCATTCCGGTGAAGAAAATTTTTGAATTACAGGCTGTTTTTTTTGAATGTACGATTTGAAGGTTTAAGATGGCATTTACGCGTATTAATACAAGGTTTCTGGGAGCTGTGCAAGCTTCGTGGACAGGGTCAATTTTCACCGGGTAGGGCGAATACAGGAATCAATAGTCAAAGTGTTGGGCTTCCAGAAACCAAAAAGCGCATCCCAAAATTCGCCCTGTGTGGCGAGCTACACACGCCCAAAGTACGGCAAGTCGAAAAAACACCGAAATTGACCCTTTTCTCCAGATATTTCCGGTTCCACTGGAGCTATCGGGCTGATTTTTTGTACACACATAGCCCCCATGGGACTTTAGGTGCATGCAAAATTTCAGCCCTCTACGCCTCTTGGAACATAAGTTAGGGCGTTTCAAAGTTCGAAAATTACGGTAGCGGGATTCGCGATTTGGCAGGAATATGTGAATAGCGCATCATGTTGTGAATCGGCCGCTCTAATTTTTCGCTCAGTTTTTAGGGACGACCTTACTCTATGTAAACATGGAAAAAACAAAAATTCCATAGTGGTCCGAGCTCGAGCTAGAGGGGCCTGAATACCATAATGTAGGCAGAGAAAAGGGTCAATTTCTATGTACAGAGCGCAACGCGACGTCGGTCACGTTTCGGGCGCTCGCTTTCAAATTTCCCGTATCATACGCCATCTCATGGGCACTTTTTCACGAGATCAACCAGAAACAACAACTTCCGCCAGCATTCGTGCGCCTGAAAATGCATTCAACGTGCTTTTATCATGCTTTTATTAGTCATTGCCGTGTTTGAGCCAATGTACGCAGCAGTTGCGTTATTCCTGCGGTCTTCGCAGCTTCCTTCCTTGTTCATTGCCTGAAATGACTGCATACGACGTGCTATTTGCCCAGTTTTCACGCCCCTGGCCCCTGCTCTGTGCTTATTCGGCCCTGTAGATGCCGTATTTGGGCATGCTCAGCGTTTCAATTATGCCATCTGTGGATCAACATTCAAATCGGCAGCAGTTTTAATGCATCGGCGGCAAGGTAAGTATGCAACGCAATTGTTGTGGATTGTGGACTGTTGTACAACGGCCAAGAACAAGGGGCCAAGCAAGCGAACTTGCTTTTACGCACAGCCATCAGTATGAGTACTCGACGTGCCTGCGCATACTGGAATCTCAGCTTTGTGCATAAACGCAAGTACGTACGTACATTCCTGGCATGTTTCCGTATTATATAGGGAGCTGTACAGTGATGCCGTGTTCACATGACAACATACGTCTGATGTGCGTACGTCCGGCGTATTCCAGGAGTACCTGGTCATGTCAATTACTCCTAGATATGCCAGACGGACAGATGCATGGCGCGTTCACCAGGCGTCCGTCCGTCACGTCCGTCCATCAATTCCGTAAAACGTATCTAGGAGTACACGGTTGTTTGCGGTGTGCCATGTACTACTAGATACGTCCATTACGGATTTGACGGACGTGATGGACGTCTGGTGAACGCGCCAGCATACGTTTGACGTATGGACGTGCAGGCGTACGGACGCTCTGTACGTAGAAATTGACCCTTTTCTCTGCCTACATTACGGTATTCAGGCCCCTCTAGCTCGAGCTCGGACCACTATGGAATTTTTGTTTTTTCCATGTTTACATAGAGTAAGGTCGTCCCTAAAAACTGAGCGAAAAATTAGAGCGGCCGATTCACAACATGATGCGCTATTCACATATTCCTGCCAAATCGCGAATCCCGCTACCGTAATTTTCGAACTTTGAAACGCCCTAACTTATGTTCCAAGAGGCGTAGAGGGCTGAAATTTTGCATGCCCCTAAAGTCCCACGGGGGCTATGTGTGTACAAAAAATCAGCCCGATAGCTCCAGTGGAACCGGAAATATCTGGAGAAAAGGGTCAATTTCGGTGTTTTTTCGACTTGCCGTACTTTGGGCGTGTGTAGCTCGCCACACAGGGCGAATTTTGGGATGCGCTTTTTGGTTTCTGGAAGCCCAACACTTTGGCTATTGATTCCTGCATTCGCCCCACCCGGTGAAAATTGACCCTGTCCAGCCCTCTATACTCAGACTCTCACACGACTCAGACATTCTGCCTTAACGGGATGCGATTTTTGAAATCTACATCAAATTCTACATCAGGTAGGTTCTTTGTTATTTTCAAATTTCCACCAAAAATTTATTACAACAACAAATAGACGTTTGAAAGGTGTGCAGTTTTGGCGAACTTTTGAGTTACTTTTGAGTTCCTTCTGAGTTCAGGCTAACTGTCATTTTAGGTGAACTTTTGCAGTACTGAGTGCAACACTTTCTCTATTTGGCCTATTTTGCTTTCAGATAGGCCAAATTCAAAGAACCTACCTGGTGTAGAATTTGATGTAGATTTCAAAAATCGCATCGTTAATACACTTAAGTGCCATCTTAAACCTTCATATCGTGCATTCGACAAAAACAGCCTGTACTTTAAAAATTTTCTTCACCGGAATGGACATGGCATATACCATTCGAAAGAACAAGAGCTGAGCTGTACAATGAGCTAGGTGCCGTCTCTGTACACCGTTGCCGGGCTTGGCAATCTTTGGTCAAGAGTTGGGCCCTAAAGTTGCCAATTTTTTTTTTTAATTATACACTCACACATAAAGCACACCACCCCCAAACCGCCCCCTACCCTCTCCGAAATTCCAATAAAGAATACGAGAAAATATACCATCTAAACCCACAAATACTAAACCCACGAAGGCAACACCACACCCCCACCTTTATACAAAAATTAGAACCAATCATATTACGACTTAGGCTGATACGACTCGCGCCGATATGCCTTCAGCCCAAACCCACCCCATACCTTCCATACACACTCTTTCCAAATCCCTTTATTACTTACCCCTACATCCCTACACTATAAATGCAATATAATATGCCCATTCAATTCATTTTTTTATAACCTATACACCATAAAAACAAATCCCACTTACCAATATTATCTAACCCACGACTTCCAGCTACACGCCTCATCTTCTCACCATCCACACACATACCATCTATTTACAACGACGGCTTCCTCACCTCTACACCTACTAATCACCACCGACTATACAACCCTACTCTGCACTAGCCCTTTCTATACGAACACGACCCCCACGACATACGCCAATAATATCTCGCCACTTCCCCCCTGAACATACTCTCCCATCCACTTCTCCACAATGACCATACCTATCAGCGCCCCAACCGCAAAAGCACAATAACGCCAACCAATACACGAACAACCAAATAAAACAGAACCCACAACTCATACCCAAACTTACTACAACTCTCTAGACTACCAGTACAAAAGCCAACCAAATGTAACATCCTACCACTACCAATCTCTCCGCACACTGACTTTTTTCCTACTATTCTATTCCTTACATAAACCCACACGACATCGCCCACATCCACCCCAATCCCCTATCCCCCTCACTACTCATATAACTCTATCACCTAAAGACCAGGAACCACACCCTCTATCCTACACGACAAATATCCACTCTTAAAACTATATTAGCACTTCTATTCCCCCACTCCTCACTCAATACCCACTCTTTTTCCTAAACCACCCCTATTACCCAACCCACCACCAAAACACGCTCCAACAACCTCCCAAACCCCATATATCTATATCTACCAAAACACATACTATACCCAAAAACAGCGACAACTCTCTACGCACTTATTACCCTACCACCAAAGACAAATATATAAACCACCTCTCTATACCCCCCCCACTATCATCTTAACAACCTATAATACTATTCCAAGATATATTACTCTAACAAACAAACAGCCATAAAATCCCTACATATACATAACCTCTCAAAAAAAATCAACAAAACACAACCCCCCGAAAATCCATATATTTTCTTAATATCTCATTTCTATTAAAATTTTTCCTTCAAAAAATTAATTTCCCAAAAAACATAACATAGACCCTATTCCGAGAGACTGCTCTCAAATTCAGTGTGAAACAGTGTCACTAAAGTTGGCCAATTTGAACGGCCGTATCTCGCTAACGTTACTTTGGGTGCGAGATTGTCGCATCTTCTGTTTTTTTACGCACTTTCGAACGGCTAGATTTTGGAAATGGATTCCGGGTTCAGCTTCCCCGCTCTTTCGTGGACCTTCTCATAATGCTTTAGGGCAGCTTTTTCGTCAATATCTGGTCCAGGAAGCTGATTAGCATCACAGCGATAGCACGTGGCAGAGACTAAAGAGTTCATTTACGGACATTGGAATTCTGCTCATCTCTGATGACGACAGTTTACTTTTCACAAAATACAGCAAGGTACGAAGCTACGAACACGAGTAGACCAGACCATTAGACCTTTATAGACCATAGTAGACCATTATGTACAGCACAGTACATATGTACCTACCTACCTAAGCAGAACAGGCGGGTACTTAAAGCTTGTTTGTCATCAGAAATATTTTCCTCACGCTGACGACATGCTGCGATATCTGAGCGATTATCAAACGCGTCTGAGAAATTCCGGTACAATTCAGACACGACCATCTCCAATGTTAGCTTCCACCTGGACAATCAGTTTTGCAGATTCACCATGCAAGACCAAAGAGGAAAAACTCACTGCTGCAAGTACATATTTCTTACAAAATTTTACAGTTCTAGTAGGCGGACAGACAAAAATTTTTTTCAAGGCAGGACACATGACTGTTTCAGACGTACAGTATTCGGACAGAGCACATGCTTTGTCGTGAATTATTGTCAGAAAAACTTCTTCCTTTCTTTACGACATGCCTAAAGTGCGTGCGGTCGTGTCTGTCTACATACGTACTGTGTAGGAATTTACTGGTGGCGAACGGAATCGGGATTCGTCGTATCCGGCGAAATTGCGCGGCGTTGACTAGGGCTGACGGAAGGCTACGAGACGATGTCTCTGAACCCGGAGGACTACGACGGACAGTCGGTGGTGATCGTGGGGCGAGGCAACAGCGGCCTGGAGACGGCCATCCACATCTACGGACACGCCAACTTCGTCCATCTGATCGGCAGAGAACGACTGCGATTCAGCTGGGACACGCATTACGTCGGAGACATCAGGTAATGTACGTAGTTGAAACCAATGGCGTGCCATTATATTGACCTCGAAAGCTCCTTGAAGACCGGGTATGGGCTGTAGTTTTTGAATCCGCTGTCTTCTGGACTGACTTTTAGCCATTGTTGTTCCGCAATATTTCCATGTTGGGTGAGCTGCTTGACCACGCTGAGCAGAAGATTTTATCTTAATAAAACCATGATCAGCGTAGAAAATGATACGAACAATTCGTTCGCTGCGGCCTGCGGGCCTACCTGGCTCAATTTTTGCTTCAAAATATGGCATATTCTTGGCGTTTCTGGGGACAAACGTTGAGCTTGATATACATATGAATGTACTTATCTACTGTAGGAAAGGGAGTTATTAGGCTGGTTCGTAAGGGAGGTCTAGGTGGGACACCCTGTACAATACGTACAGTATGTAAGGAGTAAGCAAGCACTGAAGCCCCTACTACTCGCTCACTTTTGTTTTCTGACAGTGCCCGCATCGTTGAGCATAATCTAATCTCTCTATCTATTCATTCTACAGGGGTGTCAATAACGAGATACTGGACGCGTACCTGTTGAAGTCGTTGGATGGCGCTTTTGAAGTGAGTACGAGTAGTATCTTAAAAATGATTTTATATTTTAATTCAAATGAATAAAAATGATGGATTTTCAATCATTTTATTTCATTTAAAATTTTATTTAAAGTCAGTGTTAGGGCGTTTATTTTATCTAAATTCTGTACATTTTAGATAAATCATTTAAATGAAAATTTAAATAAAATATAAAATGATTCAGGCAATATTGAAGTAATTTGAACCTATACTCGTGATATTTCTCGTCCCTTTTTGTTGGTTCCTGTCATTCTTACATAAAAACACAAAAAAATTTCAATGACTATCTGTGACAGTAAAGCTCTGTTTTGGATCTCTAGTTCATAGTTTCTTAATTTTTACTTGAAAAATGGTCCGACAAAAATCATTTTATATTCAAATTA
>JASAMW010007545.1:0-20516 GCA_030247985.1 Epsilonema sp. ZAB3_2
GCATCTTCTCTGGAACTTTCTTGAGGTTTCGGAGAGCTTTGAAGATGTGAAGGGAGTCGTAGCCGGCAAAATTGTGCATGAGGATGGTGGAGTTGCGGTAGGACCGGATGTACTTCATGAGAAAGGAGATGAAGTCTTCGCAGCATTTTTCTCCAGGAAATTTGATGTACGTTCCGTCCAGGTGTTGCATGATAAGTAAGGTGGCGTGATGCTCTCCATCCACGAGTTCAGCTTCGATGTCGGCGTAAATGCGGGCGAATTCTGGCTTGACTTTGGTGCACTTGCCACGCTTCTTTTTCTTCTTTGCTTGACCGCCGGTCAGATCTTCCGAGTCCGATGGCTCGCTGTTGGAAGATTCTGACCCGTCGTTGCCGAGATATCCACGCATGAAATCTCTGCGCTCTTCGTCCATCTCCTCTTTCTTTTTCGGCTTCATGACGAAGCATTGGTGTGGGGTCGGGCGGTACGACTTGCACAGTCTACAGCTGAAAAGGCACAAAGATACTCTTTTAGTACGTAAAAGTATGCGTGTACATAATCTATGTACCGGGTAATGTACGTAAGTACATACAAAAATACATGTAGTATGTACAGTATGTGGGTACGTAGTAGCATGCAGTGGGGTGCATAGTATGTAATTATGTATGTATGTGTGTAGCGTGTGTGTGTTTTGGTTGCTTACAAATGTTCCATGCAGTGATGAAGTTCTGGTGGATCTAATTTCTCACGATCGACGGTCCTGTAGCATGTGGGGCATTTGCAGTATTTCTCGCAGTCGTCTGGTTTGTGGGCGTCGAGGCAGGCGGTGGTTGGAAATGAGATGCTGCAGTCGGTGCAGTTGGGTTTTGGATGGGTCGGCTGTTCATCTTTGTTCTTGCATTCTGCCTTGTGACAAAGTCTGAAAATAATGCACATCGTACATACATAAATGTGGGTTGCGTATACTATGTACTTTGTACATACGTACTGTACATAAATGTAGGTGGAAGTCACACTTACGTGCAAAGTGATTCGCCACACTTGTGCTTTCGATGCTGGTTGTAGCCTTGGTGGCAAAGATCGCAGGATTTGTCAGTGTTGAAGAAGCCGGAGAGAGTGCTGATCAGGTAATAGTGGTGGTTGTGTAAAAATATGTAGATGGGCGGGGATCCTTTCTTTTCCGAGTTGCAGTAAATGGGTTTGTTGGAGGCGCCATCGAAGATGACCAATTGGTTGTTGGGGCAGGCCACGTCGAACTTTTCGTAGTCTTCGTACTCAACGTCCTTTTGAGGGCTGATGCCAGCGGAGTTGCTGAGTAGAAGGGCCTGCCTTCGCAGATCGTTGCCCCTGCCTCTCTTCACCATGTTCCACGCCTTCGCTTCTGTTGAATCGGGAAGAGATCGTTTCGGCTTGTGGGTCCAATTGGCGAATAGCTGGCCGGCCGCCAATACCTTCTGAAAACACTTGATTTCGGGATCCGGTTGGCTGGCGACGTCGATCAGCGATCGTTTCTTGATGGCCCAATTATCCACGTCCGGCTCCGTTCTGGTTTTGACAGACCCCAAATCTCCTCTGCCACCCACCGGAAGTTCCGTGAAGATGACGTTAAGAATGGTGTTGCTGCCGAGAATTGCCGTTTTATTGGAATCTAGCGCTCGCCGGATGCGGTCGGTGAGCTGAACGGCGTCGAGTTTGGTATCGTCGAAATTGGTGTAGTCGGTTTGGACGGCGCCATCGAGCCCGTCGGTGCGAAAAGCGAAGCGACCCATACAGTTGGGCGGTACGCCTTTCTTTATCGTGTCCATTGCGGAATCTTGAAAATATCCCATAACATGCGTGTACAATACAATAATAAAAGAAAAAAAACGGTAGAAAATAAGAAAGTACCTATGATGGCGTGAAGGATGGCATATTTCTCCTCGAAGGGATATGATGTCCATTCGAGTTCGTTGGCATCGATTAGGAAGCGGTAGTCCTGAATGGCAGATTTGAGCTTTTTGGATTTCTTGTCCTGAGTTTTCTCCAAGTGATAGAAGTGGTGAGGGTTAAAATAATCCGGAAGTAGGCTTTGGTAGCGCCGACGCTTTTCGATGGCGTCCTCTTCTGGAGGTGGGGTGGGATCGTCGTTGCGTGGGCGCTTGGCAGTAGATTCATCGTCGTCGCTGCTGTCGTCGTCGCTGGAGGAATAGGGGACGAGGCGTTTCTGGGGTTGCGGTTGGGGAGATGGAGGGCCAGCGGGTGGAGGTTGGGGAGATGGCGGTTGGGGCGGAGGAGCTGTGATAGTTTGGGTATGGGTGATTTCTCCGGGATGGCCGCTTTGTCGTTGATGATGCTTGAGATCGGATCGGCGTAAGTAGTCCTTGTTGCATTCGGGACACACATAACGGATCCGTTGGGTAGAGTGTTGTTCGCGCTTGTGGCGGGCAAAGTTGCGGGTTGATTTGAATTTCTTGGCACATATTGGACAGGTAATCATGTTTGAGGGTAGAGAAAAAATTTGTCGTCGGGTTTGAAGAGATCAAAAGATGAGAAATGAAATCTCCCGCAACCCTGCCTCGCCTTTTATAGCATTCAAAATGCTTATCAGTTGCAGACAAATTGTTTACTCAACTTTCAATGTTGACCCCAAAGCTGGTCATTCCTTGTTTTGTTTGCGCATTTTCAAAGCTTGGCACGAGAGCAAATAATTTATAATGCCGGTGTACTGTAACCTATCCAGTGCTTTTCAATTTTCAAAGATGACCCCTCCTTTTATTTACTGATAAGCGGATGTTGAGCAACATTGAATTTATAATGCCGGTGTACTGTAACCCATCCAGTGCTTTTCAATTTTCAAAGATGACCCCTCCTTTTATTTACTGATAAGCGGATGTTGAGCAACATTGGGGTCAGCTTTGAAATCTGTTTTCGTTATTTTCGGTCACGTTTTTGACTGATGGTGTATTGTGTTAGGTAGGATGATTGAAGGGGGGTGCCTGGAATATCGTACGTACCATGCTGTGTACTTTATGCACAAATATACATACTGTACGTACATACATAAACATTAAGGGGGACCCTCCATCACACAACTATAGGCCGGAATCAGCGGCGGCGGATCCGGATCAATCGGCGGCGGCGGCGGCTGCGGATCCGTCGGCGGCGGCGGCGGCGGCGGCTCCGGATCCGACGGGTGCGGATCGGCGGCGGCTGTGGATCCGACGGCTGCGGATCCGGCGGCTCCGACGGATCCGGGGCGGCTCCGGGTGGATCCGGATCCGGCGCCGATCCGCCCTATAGTTGTGTGATGGAGAGTACCCCTAAAGCCACCCTTACTACTTACATAATTCCAACCACCTGTACACCGACATGTTCGTGCAATATTTCTAACATTTCTAACTCTAAAAAATAGCAACCTGTAACCCGATACATACAGCTGTTCTTTAAAAACAATACCTAACAAAAAACACCTGTACATCGTCTCCGATATAACACCAATACGGTACAAGAGAGAAGTAAGTCCCTCATTCTGGCAGTTGGCGCGAGTGGCGAAGTGACTTTTCTTTTACTTCGCGTCACGCCGGCTTCGCGCCGCGTCAAGTCGGAAGCCAAGCCGCGTCAACTTTGCAGCGGCGTCGCGCGGCGTGTCTAGTAGCAAGAAGTGACCAGCAGTAGCCTGCAAAGACTAGCCCCTCTTCCCTTCTCCTCGGCAGGAAAACAATTAGTAGTGTGCGCACGCAAGCATAGCAAACGATAATCCTGCCCTTTCCTTCTCATCCCGCTTTCTGTTGATTGGAAGGTAGCCATACTTTTGCGGCTGCTGTGGCTGGCGAGGTCTGAGGTCAGAAGGAAGCAAAGCAGACGCGACTTCTATGTGCGCCTAAACGTGCGCCTACTTGCGCCGACGCGACGTGGCTTCATATCCAGAATGAGGGACTTACTACTTTCTTGTACAGTACTTTACCGAAAAACGATCAGCCTCTCTGATGGCTCAGTGGTTAAAAACGCAGAGTCAAAGGTATAAATGGCGAACTTCCCTGTACCGCGCTCGAGGCGCACAGCTGCCAGGGACAGCTCTTTTTCTCGATTATTTTCCATAGTACTGAGTTCTTCGGAAAAGAAAATTTTCCCCACGCTAAAACTCTACGTATGCACTTAAGCGCTCAGCACATCGTGTGCACCTTCATCATTGTCCTATCTCGTGTGATATACGCAAACTACCCGTAAAGACCATCCAGCGAAGCTGGATGGCCAAAAATGCATAAAAGTTAGCGTGGAATGGTGAACAGACTTGAAAAAGCGAGAAAAAAGCGAAAATGCAAATCCGTTGCCCCGCCTCAGTGCCCTGCCTCCGTTTTGCGCCAAAAAAGGCGCCGCAACTTTGACCGCTTACAGCGCCATGAAAATGCAACCTAGGAAGCTAAAATTTTGGCTGCATCAACGTTGAAGCCTTGGCTATTCAACGCAAAAAACTGCATTCGAATGTGACACTCCGGTGGGGAGATATAAGCACAAACATCCGGTGAGTATATTATGAAACACCCTGTATAATAGCCGGAAGACTTACAGTGAGTCAGACTGAATGGCGTCGTGAAGACCGAACGTCGAAACGTACTCCGCTTATCTGAACGCGGCATTGTTCCACCTCCTCCTCCAATCCAGGAAGTGATAGCTGTTCCGATGCCGGTCCGGGTTCCAGGTCCGGTAATCCCCATCTTCGTTCGTCGCCCTACGCAATGCTGTGGTAGCGGTGACGTCATCGGAAGGTCAGCCGATGGTCAGACTACTTTCGTGATGTCAGGCGGCGGGTTAGAGAGTGGCTACATGATCGGAGACATGCACGGACACGCGATAATGATCAGCGGTTCTCCAGTGGTTTTCGGTGTTGGGGCTGAATCGACAGTGCAGCAGAAACCTGATAGCCGAGAACAAACCGCCGCCGTAGAAAGTAGTCAAAGTACCACTGGTTACCACTAATGTGATACTAACGTGATTTTACTGTATATATTTTATTCATTATTGTAGGTACATACGGGCATAATGATAAAGTAGAACAAAATAATGGCTATGTGACATGTGTTATAGTCTGGTCAGAGAAAGTTGCTATGGAATTCAAGTCGTGTTGCGTAAAATGGAATCGCAAATGCGGATTTATGCCCGTGTACATGCAAACTACGCAAGACGACTTGATTTCCATAGCCAACTCTCTCTGGCCAGACTATAGTACGTATGTACAACAAAATATATACCTACATAGATGCCTACGTAGGAGTGCGTTGATTACGCAGATTTCTAATTTCCGGCATTTTGCGTGACAGCCTTTATTACTTCCGGTACTGTAAAGCTTTGCGTCACTTTTGATAAGTAATTCATTTTGTACTGGTCCCATTTCTCTGAGCGGTCGCGACGGTTCGAAAATCTCTTGCCTTTTTTCACTAACACCTTCACAAAAACTACAATAGGAAACAGCGAGCAGGAAGGAACAACCATGGCTGCAGAAATTCTGACGAATTTGTTCCAAGTGGACTCGAAAATCTGGTGTCAGTACGCGACCACGCAGCTGAGACTAGAAAAGTGCAACATGTCTGGGAAGGAACAACAGATTCCAGTGGTCTTCTACCTCCCACCCAAAGCGCTGATCACCAAATGTCGCATGTACGTACACCTAAGTCTTATAGCTTGGCACCGTATATGCTAATCTTGGACGTAGGTTTGTTCAAACTGTGATGAAGCCTGTTGTTAGGTGAAAAGAAAAAGAAAATTGCTTTTACTTTTAGCGATACGCCGGGTGGAAAGACATTGCATGGGAAACTGATGGGAAAAAGTCTCTCACCGAAAACCATGGTTGCCAGGGGCTTGGAACAACGAATCGGACTCATTCCAACGGAAACAAAAATGTACGATTTAGTGAATAATCGAGCTAAAATCCGGGCCACCCTTATGATGTATGGGTAAGGTTGTACGTACATACGTAATGTACCTACCTTTTTAAGCTCGCATCCACTTTGTTTCAGCAACAAAATGTTCGTCCGTTTTGCCCTGATACTCACCATGGCAGTTCGCCAGACGATGACCATCGTGCTGGAGTACGAGGAGCTGCTGGATATGAAGGATCACCTGGTGCGGCATCTGATCAATCTGCATCACGCGCGCGACGCCAAACGCACCCTCGTTTCCATGTCTATCACGGACTCTTGCCCCATGGACAAAGTGAAGGTGCCGGCCATCGCCGAGCGTCTCGCACTCGCACCCTATGCAGAACTGCTTCAGATGCCAGGTGAGGTTGAGGTCTATGCTGTGAGATTGTCTGTAGAGAGCAGTATTCGCTAGCTGCGCTAAAGAAAAATATGGATGGTCGTTAGCTGGCCCCTCTGTTGTTTAGTACGGGTTTTCTTATTTGCATGTCGAACAAGCATTATTTTTTGTTTCCCTTGCAGAGGAGCCTGTGACCTACAGTGAAAAGACCACAGATGGTGGTTTCACGGCGGAGGTCTCCTGGGACTCGCAGAACTACAAAGGAAAACTGCCCAAGACTGCACAATTCGTGGTGGTGATGCAACCCAGTCCCATTCAAGCACAACTCGATGTATGCTTTACGTATGCACAATGGCGAGACACAAAAGTCATAGACGTGAATTGCGTAGAACGGTACAACGGCAACCACGACAGTTCTTGTAAAGTGGGTAGGGTTCTGTGGGAAAAACCCGGCCATGGGGTAAATGGGGGTAACTTTGAACTTGCTGTTTTAGCAAACGATAAACCGAATTGCTCATTTTAAAGAGGAGAGTTCAAGGAATCGATTAGTATAAAATTTGTCTCAATCATTGTGTTGGTTGCTGAAATATTCAGCCCTGAAACTTAGGTGTCCGGGTTTACCCCACAGTACCCTATGAGGCTGCCTGTTGGTGTTTTGTCTCCAGTCCTCCGACCGCTGGTTCATGGTGCGAGTGAACGGGGTAAACGAGATGCCGATTCGGAACAAGGAAGTGATGTTCGTGGTGGATGCATCCTCCTCCATGGACGGGGTTAAGAAAGAAGCCCTGATCGCAGCCGTTAAGCGGACGCTGGACTCCCTGCGGCCTGAGGATCAGTTCAACATCGTGGCCTTCGCAGACTCTGCGCGCAGATGGCAACACTACTCGCAGCGACCGAGCGACCACAACAGGGCGCAGGCTGAAGCCTGGCTCAAGCAGTGGGTTGGAAAACGCGGAGGTACGTATGCATGGGGCACTGGGGTAAAACGCGGACACGGTGGAAATTTCAGACGTAATGTAAAGGTCGGTGTAGTACAGGGTGTCTCACGTAGACCTCCCTAACGATCCAGCCTCATAACTTCCGTATTACAATTTAGATATCAAGCTGAAATCTTGTCCCCAAAAACCCAAGAACATACCATTTATTGTGGCAAAATTTGAGCTACTAGATAAGTCAACTAGGGATGAAATTACCAGCTTGCAAATTTGTGACCACGTTTTTCACGGCTATGGGCGGCCACGGCCGCAGGGTGGCTTCAAGGGGTGTATCCGGCCAGGCGGCCATCTGAACTTTTATGGAGAGGGTTAACCTTTACGCTTTCAGCCACCAATCTTGGGGAGGGCGTGCAAATGGCAATGCAGAAGATTCGAGAGAAAGTGACGTCGGAAAAATACGATCGTGTCACGGGCGGCTTGAAGCTGGAAAATCGCCCATCCCTCATCGTTCTGCTGCTGACCAGTGGCGCGCCGAGCGTTGGCGAAATGAACCCCGACACCATCGTGGGCTACGTTCACGAGATGGAAGACATCACTGTGCACTGCGTGGGACTGGGCAGCAGCGCCCGTCTCGACCATCGTCTGCTGTCGCGATTGGCCGCCAAAGGAGGAGGTAGGTAGGTAGGTAGGGTACGGTACTGTTATGCACCGTACATGTATGTACTGGTATGTATACGTACGTACAGTATGTACTGTCGGTGTGTTAAAGAAACCCCTTGCACGATTCTAGCTAGTTCTTTTTTCACGTACCTCGCTCAGTTGGTCGAGTTCCTGTATTTACCAGTGCATAGCCCCTATGCAATTAGACTTTCAATTTTTGCGTGGGGCTATGCATCGGTTAATACGGTATGTAAGAGCTACTGACAAATGTATGCACTGTCTGTATGTATGGATGAGATCGGCCGGGGTTAGAGTCCAGGAGGCACTGTGGTGAAAATAATTCATAGAAATTTTCTAATCTATCTGAAAAATAGAACAAAATAATGAGACAAAATCCCTCTGGCTTTTAAAGGTGACTGCTACCGGGTGCTGGAGGGAGAAGGGATGGCGGAGCAGCTGGCTGCATGTCTAGCTCAGGCGACGCGACCGGTTCTATCCAAACTGCGACTACAGCTGTTCAAGGATCAGCAGACGGAGCTAAAGGTACAGTGTACATACTGTACGTGTACGTACTGCAGTAGGGTACAATACATATGAAGGAAAGTTTGCACAATTTCCGTCGTCCCCGTGCGTAGCTCAGTTGGTATGTAGTGCATGCGTTACAGTGTAAAAGCGAGGCTCCTGGGGTGGTTCAAATCCCAGGGCGCAGTGTGGAATACGTATAGTATGTCCTGTGTAACGTACTGCGTACGTATGGCAATAGCGTACACATGTTTATATGTATGTTGCGCAGTTGTCTACGGGGAAGGACAAGAAGGAGCTGGTGCAGAGTTCCTCGCGGGATTTGACCGCCGGTGGCCAGCGCATCTTCGTCGGAGCCGTCGACGAGAACTGCGGCCCCGCGACGGAAGCGGCGGTGAAGGCCTTTTCGCTGCTGGAATCCAAGGAACAGACCGAGATCAGATGCGCACGAAGTCAACTGAGCGAGAAGGTCTGCGGCTTTTGCATTATTGACTGTTGGCTTGCAGTAAAAATCGGGAAAAGAAATTTATGGTTTTCGTTATTGCAATAACGAGCTTATGACCATCGATGGTCTCATACCTACCACACCAACAATACATGTTTCTGATCTCGTACTGTAAATGGTATTATTTTGTGTATATTCCCATTGATCCTATCACTAGTCGCTGCTTATGGCCCTTTTAGGAGCCGCAAGAGGCGGAACAGATGCTGAAGAGGATCTGGACCTTCTGCTTCGTTTCCCAGCTGCACAGACAAATACGCTTCAAAGAGAGAAACGTACGGGAACAGAAGAAGCTAACGGAGAAAGCAGCCGCAATCTGCAAGGATGTACGTACGTACACCATCATTACCATCTACTATTATTTATTTAGTATTTATTACCCCAATTATAGCCGCCAGTGTAACTTTAATTTGCAGATTTTCAATTTTGATACCAGTGTAATTATAATTGAATTTACTGCAGATTTTTCTCGGCATGGATATGGAGATGGCTTTCCCGTTGGGAGAATGCGTGGCTGCCATACCCAAAAATATGATCATCCCTGCAGAAGACCCTCTGTTCGAAGGTTAGCAGCATGCCGTTCATTTCATTATGTGTGTCACTCATGCGTAATTAAGAATTATTTTCTTTTTAGCCTCGCAGAAGTCTGAAACCAAAAGAAGGAGAAGAAGCTCAGCTCAAAGTCCGGAGAGCTCCGGCCCCAGTCCGACAGCACAACGGCAAGCAGCCAACTCAGGTATGCGTACTTTATGTACTACTACAATATACCGGAAGATGCGAGAAACCATGTACTTCGCCCTCCATACCTACAGAGGGTCTGCTCGCATTACGTACACTCACCGTTTCGTATACTGCCGATTCGTACCCGCACGTTTCGTACACTTACACTTTCGTACCCATGCCATTACGTACACTGCTTTTGTCGTACACTTGTTGATCGGTACACTTTCATTTCGTACATTTGACACCCCCGATTCGTACACTTTTTTGTTCGTACACTTAGCGATACGTACACACACAAATTTCCACAGCTACTGTACCTACAGGTCATTCCAATCATACATGCTTGTCGTAATCAACAGTAGCTAAGTGAAACAAACGTCATCATAAAACTGTCGTTCTGCTCATAACGAAAAGCCTAGTGGATTGGATGTAGGTTGAGAAGGAAAATTTTTCCCAAAATTTGGCCCCAGATTGCCTCAGCTTAATCCTCAGCCTAAGCGGAAGCCTAACCCTAAGCCTCAGCCTAAGCCTAACCCTAAGCCTCAGCCTAAGGTGAAGCCTAGTCCTCAGCCTAAGCTAAGCCTCAGCCTAAGGTGAAGCCTAATCCTCAGCCTAAGCTAAGCGTCAGCCTAACCCTAAGCCTCAGCCAAAGCCTAAGCCTCAGCATATGCCTGAGTTGGCCTATTGGCACAATTGATCACTGACGCACCAATGAAAATTCATTCTTCAAGGACTGAAGAATAATGCGTATACGTACTGGGAAGTGTACCTACCATAGAATGTACGAAACAATTCGTGTACCAGATGCAAGTGTACGAAACGCATTGCTAGCAAATTGTGTACGTAAAATTGGGGTACGAATCGAGGAGTGTACCAGTTGGGTCCGGTACCAACTGCAAAGTGTACCAAACGAGCAGGGTACGAAAACCGGGGTACGAAACGGGTTGTGTACGTAAGTCGAGCACCCCCTACAGAGTATGTGTTCGGGAAGAACAGGCAACTCAATTTCATTCCCAAGCAATCATGTACAATATTTTTTGTCACTGTGACTAGTATGTATGCGTTAGGCATGTGTGATATGGTTCGCGCATTCTTTTCCTGTCCATGTGCTGCAGATGGACCCAACCGTACCTGCATCCTTTGCGTAGTGGCTGTCCTCTTCGTTCTGGTGGCCATGTTCATCCACTACTTCCTGCGCGGATGAAATAAACTCTCCAGTGCATCTATCCATCTCCACTAACCTGATCACGTACATAATGTACATCATACGTACCTACTTCGCTTCTGCTCATTCGATGTTTCATCAGTGATATCTTTTCTTTTATCTCAACGGCAGTACCTCTATGCGTGATGTGATAGTAAAATCTGACAGCTTCACGACGTTAGAAAAGCACATGCATGCATGACAAAATGCACAAGTCACAAAAATGTCCGCTTTTATTATGGACAGGCGACAGGCCTTTAGAAGACCCCTTTCATTTCACTGTTTTTTCGTATCTTGTGCGGTCGGTTCCTTCCTGGTAGTGCCTGCCTTTCTTTTTCTCCGCCCGATATCGCATAATGGCTGCTAACGTTGGCGTGACGACGGAGCTATTCAAGGTGGAATCGGATGTGTGGTGTCAGTACGCAATGACAGAGATGACCCTGTGGACGCGTAACTGGTCGTCGCAAACACAGAAGCATCCGGTGGTCTTCCACGTTCCACGCAAAGCCCTGATCAGAGAATGTCGCATGTATGTACGTACATACGTGTAAAAAAATATATTGTACGTTTATGGTAATAAAACAAAGCCTGCAAAACGGTGAAAGCAATGTTGATTAATACGTCCTCCATTCCATCTAGTATTTATTAGAAGCAGTGGGGCGCTTCAGACGTGCTCCGAGTTTGCTCCGAGCGAGTTCGCTCCGAGAAGCCTCCGAAGTCGGAGCAAAACTCGGTTGTTCACACTCTCCGAGTTACAAACTCGGCTGTTCACACCGCACGTTTGCATGAAGCTCGGAGATTTTACTTGTTGAATGAAGCATAGTCAGCGCAGCGCTCCGAGTCTGAAGCGCACCAGTGTTGATCCATTTCTTCTTTCAGCGCCGAACTTGACGAGCGCGGTCAAACGAGTGAAGAAACTGAAGGCTTGATACTAGCTGGCAAGGGTCACGTCCCGCCGCCCTCGCGTACTGGTCTCAAGCAGGGAAGGAAGGAGGAAAGTACCGAACCAACAGTCCGCCTGAGTGCAGTTGAAACTCGGTAACCTTCGTACGTACATCATTAGTTTTCTAACCTGTATTTGCGCTTGCGTAATTTTACCCTATGCTACGGTTACGGTATGATCAAAAATATATTCTAACCGTTTATTAGCACAATTGGTGCAAATAAAGTAGTATCAAACATTTACAACAAACAACAAAGTAGGACATTTTACGATACTGTATACGTAGGAAATAAATAAATAAATAAGAAACAGTCGCGCGATTAAACTTTGCGATACTCAAAACTTGTACACACGGGCATAATTAGCGATTTCAATACCGTCAAGAAAGGATGCACATAAATTACGTGATGTAGGTACTGGATACAATATATAATTCTAGCTTAGGGGAAGAATGGACCACTTATTGTAAACGAAAGAGAGTATCCCATCCCAAATAATTGGGGCGAATCTGCGCCAGGGATGGTTTCTTTAGTTTACACTAAGTGGTCCATTCTTCCCCCTAATCAAGAAGAATAATGATACTGTATGTTTTGGGTATAATATTTTATTTAGTGACAAAATGTTTCATCGCTTCTCAGTCATGCTTACGCTGAAACCCAAGCGAAGGGTGACTATTAGACTGGCGTACGAAGAATTGCTGGAAATGCGAGAGCAACTGCTGCGCCATCTCATCAACTTGCACCCGGCTGCGAGTGACGCCAAGCGTACGCTCGTCTCCGTTTCCGTCACGGACTCCTGCGCCATGGAGTTTGTGGAAGTACCGGCGATTGCGGAGGAACGTCTCGCATTCAAGCCCTATTCAGACCTGCTTGAATTGTCAGGTAGAATGCTGGTTCAATCATTGTTTCGGTCCAAAATTTATTCCTCTGATGCCTTGATGTACGTACCCTCAAAACCGCACAAAAGTCGTAGACATCCCGGGTCGGCGTGGACAGTTTGAAAAAAGCGAAAGGGCTGCCTATCGCCTCGTACAAAGTCAAGGAGACCTAGACCGCACACGTACTCCTACCAGGAGGACCAGTGCTAAACCTCGCAATGGACGCTATATTCCCATTCTCTTACGCCCCTGCGTACAAAAACACGTAGAAACTATAGAAATTCACCAGGTTTTTGATGTTTTCTGCTATAACAATGAAGTGTAAACAAATTTATGTTCATGTCAGTTTAGTATTCATACATTGGAAGGAATATCACGGTCAACCAATCACTTTAGCATGATGTGCAGTACAGAATTGCATGAACAAAATGCTGGTTACAGCTTCATAGTCATGGTAGCTAATACTTTTTACCATCATTCATCCCATTAGAAGTAAACCAGCCATATTTTCCCATCTAGAAGCACAACCATTGGTGCCAGAGAATTGATGGAGTGCAGCTTACATACATCAACACCAGCAGTCCAAAATGGCATCAATGCATGCATGTCATCATGCTTTGTCTACCTACAGCATGTCACATCTTTATCAACTGGAATGTCTTTGGAATTGACAGCATGGAACACTATTGGTATGGAGAAGCACATGAGGAACTGGGCCAGCTTGGTGTATTGCCCAGTGTATGGCCCATATGCAATCACAGCCAGTGAGATGCACAGCATTACAACAAACAGAATGGCATGAGCCATAGCCATGAATTTCTGCCTGTGAGCATGTTGGGTTATTGTAGAGACTGTAATGTGACTTGCATAATGTAATGCATTATGTACAATCCACTAGACCAAGGATAGTGTACCTCACTCAACAGTAGAAATAGCAAGCAGAGGTTGAAGTAACAAAAGGCATTCATGCTCTTTTTCCATCAGAGGGGTTATCCATATTGAAATAATGTAGTGCATAATGTATAACCAACATAACTCCATTTTAGAAAACTACAGTACATTGTCAATGGCTATTTTGAATTATTTATTACCCTTTGTCTCACTACTGGGCTATACTATATTGGCTATACACCAGGCAATACACTAACTAGCCTAACTTGTCATTTGCTTCTTCATCTAATATCATCAAAGTAGCAGTGACAAGTACTGTAGAATGGAGTTATGTGGGTTATACACAATGCTTTACATTATGCAAACCACATTACTTTCTCTACAATAATCCAACCTGTGCCCATGCATAAATTTATCGCTATGGCTCAGGCTATGTTTGTTGTAATGCTGTGCATCTCACTGGCTGTGATTGCAGATGGGCCATACACTGGGCAATACACCAAGCTAGCCCAGTTCCTCATGTGCTTCTCCATACCAATTGTGTTCCATGCTGTCAATTCCAAAGACATTCCAGTTGCATTGACATGCATTGATGCCAGTTTGGACTGCTGATGTATGTAAGCTGCACTCCATCAATTCTCTGGCACCAATGGTTGTGCTTCTACAGGGTGTCCCACGTAAACCTACCTAAAGATCCAGCCTTATAACTTCTGTATTACAGTAGATATCAAGATGAAATTTTGTCCCCAGAAACCCAAGAATATGCCATTTGTTGTGGCAAAATTGAAGCCAGATAGGTCAACTAAGGATGAAATTACAAGCTTGGAAATTTTGGACCCTGTTTTTCGCATATTCCGCACTGAGCGTGGTTTTGGGACTAAAATCTTCTGCTGAGCATGGTCAAGCAGCTCATCCAACATGGAAATATGGCGGAACAATAATGGCTGAACGTCATCACGGTCCAGAATACAAAGGATACAAAAATACAGGCGATTTACTGCACATAACAGCCTTCAAGGAGCTGTCAAGGTCAATAGAGGCACAACTGATTTCAAAATGTTGAAAAACGTAGTCACAAATTTGCAAGCTCGTAATTTCATCCCTAGTTGACCTATCTGGCTCAAATTTTGCCACAACAAATGGCATATTCTTAGGTTTCTGGGGACAAAATTCGAGCTTGATATCTACTGTAATACAGAAGTAATAAGGCTGGATCGTTAGGTAGGTTTACGTGGGACACCCTGTAGATGGGAAAATATGGCTGGTTTACTTCAAATGGGATGAATGATGGTAAAAAGTATTAGCTACCATGACTATGAAGCTGTAACCAGCATTTTGTTCATGCAATTCTGTACTGCACATCATGCTAAAGTGATTGGTTGACCGTGATATTCCTTCCAATGTATGAATACTAAACTGACATGAACATAAATTTGTTTACACTTCATTGTTATAGCAGAAAACATCAAAAACCTGGTGATTTTCTATAGTTTCTACGTGTTTTTGTACGCAGGGGCGTAAGAGAATGGGAATATAGCGTCCATTGCGTGGTTTAGCCCTTGGTCGTCCTGGTATGTGGTAGTAGTAGTACGCGGTCTAGGAGTCCTTGACAAAGTACGGCGTGCGCGCAGAGACATTTATGCGACTAAACCGCCCCAAATTTTGGTCCTCTTCTTTCGCAATTGTCTATGCGCACGCGCCGCGCATAGACAGCCTTTGTTTTTTAAACTGTCCACACCCGGGATGTACGACGTTTGTGCGGTTTCGAGGGTACAATTATTATCGCTTGTTTTTAAGGGGAGGATACTGTGGATCACGATAGTCGAACTAAATCCGGGACGAATAAATCGTCGGGGGAGTGGTATAGTACGGAACTGAACTGGGATTCGCAGAAGTACTGCAAGAAGAAGGGGCGGTCGGTGCCAAAAGGGGCACAGTTCGTCGTCGTGATGAAGCCGCTTCTCGCTTCCGTGCATCTGGATGTTGCTAATTCGCACGTACGTATGGGCTGTACGCACACTAGACAACTGCGCTTACATAAGATTATCAAACAGCTGCTGTTCTCCGAATCGTGCCGAATAGGTTTGTGGACCTCTGTTTCGTGATGGACCTACATTTACAAAGTATGGCGAAAGAGTGGACACCTTCTCTAAATAAGTGGACCGTACTTTGGCGCTAAAATGGTGCACATATTTAGAAGTTGTCCACGCTTTCGCCATACTTTGTATAGTGGCGTGGACCGCTGTGTAGGTCCATCACAAAACAGGTCTATAATCCCATTCGGCATGTCTAGAATCACGATTCGGCGAGTTAGTTCTGCATCTGCATTTATAGACTATTCCACTCGGTCAATTGTTCTTGGTGAGAGTGAACGGAACTGAGGAATTGCCGGTTCGCAACAAGGAAGTGATGTTCCTGGTGGACGCATCCTCCTCAATGCGCGGACGAAAAGCGGAAGCCCTGATCGGAGCCGTTAAGCGGACGCTGGACTCCCTGCGGCCTGAGGATCAGTTCAACATCGTGGCCTTCGCTGACTCCGCGCGCAGATGGCAACACTACTCGCAGCGACCGAGCTCCCAGAACAGGGCTCAGGCTGAAGCCTGGCTCAAGCAGTTGGTTGGAAAACGCGGAGGTACCTACCTACTACGTACATACGTAAAGCAATGGCGTAATTGATCCATCAAGCTCCCAGAAAAGTCGAACACGCCAGGTTGGTGTGGACAGCTTGAAAAAACCAAGGGTGTCTCCTAGCTCGCGTAGACAGTTGCGAAATAAGAGGGGACCGCCGACGGGAACGCTTGGTACACTGCCCTTTGGTTTTTTTCAAGCTGTCCACACCGACCCAGGGTGTACGACTTTTTGGGGAGCTTGAGGGATGTGATAATGCATTTTCGGACGACGTTTTGTAGCCTGTATCCGCTAAACGTACTGTATACGTCCCAAAATAGAGGCATACCTAGGGTACTTGTTGGCGATTTCAGCTGCTATCAACCTATCAGACGGCCTTCGAACGGCTATGGAGAGTAAGCTTAGTCGATCTCCAGCTGCAATGAAGCGCGCCCAATCCAGCAAGACGGTTCCGCCTTCCTTCATCCTCCTCCTGCTGACCAGTGGTGGACCGAATGCGGGTCAGCTCAACCCGGACGTAATCGTAGAATCCTTCTTTTCCCAGGCGCAAGGAATGGACGGCATGACGGTGCATTGCGTAGCGATGGGCAGCAGCAGTCAGCTGGATCATCGTCTGCTGTCGCGATTGGCGACCAAAGGAGGAGGTATGTATGGCACGTGATGTAGGGTACTATGGGGTAAATCCGGCCATGGGAATTCCGGCAACGTAAGTTTTAGGCGCCTGCATATCTGAGCAACCATTGGACCGATTGAGACGAATGCGATATCAATGCTTCCTTAAAATCCGGTACAGTACAAAATGTGCATTAGAGGTAGAAATTTTGTTAAGGCGACTGTTTCCGACTGCGGGAAGGCGACGGAATGACGGAACAACTGACCTCTTGCCTCGCACACGTCATCAGTCCAGTTCTATCCAACCTGCAGCTGAAACTCATCCGCGGGCAGCGAGAGGTGAAGCCCTTGAACACTAGGCGCAGTCCGTTCCTGCAAAGTTTCGAGACCGGAGATTTGGTCAGAGGGGGACAGCGTATTTTTCTCGGCAAAATTCACAACTTGGAGACGGATACACAAGGTATGTATACTGAGCTGAAATTACAAGGTGGAAATTTCCTTGAAATAGAGGTTATGTAACGTACTGCGTACGTATGGCAATACTGTAATGTTCCGTATATAGCCCCCTCTCGTGTATAACCCGCCCCCCTCGTGTATACGTAGCCCCCCAAATCGGCCACTAACGTCTTTTGCCCTAGTCGTGTTTAGCTCCCTATTGCGAACCGCGAAAAGCAAGGGAAATCAATGTTTTTGCGCTAAAAACAGCGTTTTTGAGGTGTTTTGATGCACAGGAGTGTATCTGCACCTCATTTGGAACAGTTCTGATCATTTTGCCAGTGACATTTCTACGAGGGAAATTTTTTGGTAGCAAAAATTTCACAATTTTTACGTCGAAAGCTGCATTTTTGATGATTGGAGCTTGGAAATGCCAAATAACCACCATAAACGAGTTCAGGAGGTCAAAAAACCTTACTTTTGGTACAAATGAAAAATGCCCTCGTGTATAGCCCCCTCGTGTATAACCCCCTCTCGTGTACAGCCCCCCTAATCGGTGCTTACCCCATGGGGCTATCTACGGAACATTACAATAGCGTCCGAGGCCAGTAGTGTACGTAAACTACGTACAGTACAGTAGTTCAATGTAGGCAAAGGCGAGCTAGCTATCTGTCCTTGGACTGGTGGTAGTGTGCTTCACAGCTGTGTCCGTGGGTAGCTGGTTGGATTCCCGTTCGGCCCTATTTCCCCCCCCCCCCCCCCCCCTTCGGGGCCCGGCTATCGCCATACGGAAAGACTCCAATAATATATGTATCTCTAAGCCGTAGCAGAATACGTTCGTACTTACGTACTGTACCAGGGTGTTACTTACTACTAGTCTTCGTACCTATCTATACCCCTGGTTTACAATGACAGGTGAGTCAGAATTAGAGGCGAAAATCTCTGCGGTTGGAGTTCAGCCAACCGAGCTGCGATGTCGCGCCTATCTATGGAAGGACAAGGGCAACAAGTCTGCAAGCAGGCCCAAGACGTTCTTGAAGATTCCGGCTGTCACGACGGTCCTAGAGAGCATGACGTCATACTTGCGCGTCACTCAACTGCTGCAACAAGCCAGATACGGAGAGTCGAACTTGATGCAACGACGACAAACTCTGCAAAAGGCGATCAAATTGTGCGAAGAGGTACGTACCGTAACCGTAACCGAACCGTAACTAAAGCAGTCATGAATGAAGAACCATTAAACTTCACCTTATTTTATCCAAAGTTTTACCCCACGCAATAGAGAGGTGCATTTTGCAGTACATGAGCCTCAAAGTACACAAGATGCAACCATCTTTATTCGGTGTCCTAAAATGAAGAATTGAAGAATGAATAGCATGGTCGTATGTATGCATTTTGCAGGAGAGTTTTCTTGGAGATGAGATGGAGATGGTTTTCTCTGAAGGAGGCTGCGTATCAGTGGTGCCAAAGAACATCCTACCTGAAGAAGATCCTCTGTTCCAATGTACGTACTAATAGGCAAGGCATTACAGTACTCAGTGTCAGTACATGTACTTCAGTACGTAAATATATGTAAGCATAGGTACGTGAGAACGACGAATGATGATACGTTTTAGCTGCCCCACCATCGGCCATTCAGCGAAGAGTGCCCAGAACTAGAAGCAGCAGTTGCATCAAGCGGCAACAACCAGACTTCAAATCAAACGGTACGTATACGTATGCACATACATCAATGCCCACGTAAGTAATGTCCTACGTACGTGTGTATTAAAAGCATGTGGCATCCTCGTATGTACTGTATAATACCCTACAGCATACAAAGCACGCGGCATTTACGTATTTATTTGCAGACGGATTCTTCAAGTTCGATTCTTCGACCGTATGCGCTGCGGCCATTCTCATGATTATCCTTGCCATACTCATTCGCTTCTTCATGTGATAGCTTCCAATGATGATCAAATGCAATAGGCTTACTGTACTGGCAACAAATTAGATTACAGTATTCTACCTGACTGTACGTGTACACTGCATAGTAGTTCATGTGAATATTTTCAAAATGTCCAAAGAAACACAAATATGAATGAATAGTAAAGCTTGTATCGCACTGCATGCCTCGCCTACTGTAATGCACACTAGGTACCCACCCACTACTATACATGTCTCTTCCACATTTCACTCACAGTTCCCCCCCCGCGCTTTTGTCAGGAATGAATGTCTAGAAGCTTTTCGTCGCGTCTATCATTAGCTCTTGCGTACAGTTGAAAAGCTAGCCAACTATTGTTGCTGCAAGCACACACACGGCAAGTAAGATAAATGCAGTAAGACAGACATTTTTGGTCTGTTGTTGGGGCTACTGGACGAAGGAAGGGAATCAAAGTGAAAGACAATCTTGACTGGTACAAAATAACTCGTACTCTAAGTACTCTACGACTCTAACTTCGGAAATCTCTAAGCCTAAGCTTAAAAACCTAAGCCTATGTCCATTGCTAAGCCTACGTCCACTGCTATGCCTAAGCCTAGGGTCAATTGCTAAGCCTAAGCCTAAGCCTAAGCCTAAGCCTATGTCCATTGCTAAGTCTAAACCTATGTCCATTGCTAAGCCTAAGCCTAAGCCTAGGTCGATTGCTAAGCCTAAGCCTAGTATGTCCATTGCTAAGCCTAAACCTATGTCCATTGCTAAGCCTAAGCATAAGCCTAAGCCTAGGTTCATTGCTACGCCTAAGCCTATGTCCATTGCTAAGCCTAAGCCTATGTTCATTGCTAAGCCTAAGCCTACGTCCATTGCTATGCCTATGTCCATTGCTAAGCCTCCGCCTATGTCCATTGCTAAGCCTAAGCCTATGTCCATTGCAAAGCCTAAGCCTATGTCCATTGCTAAGCCTAAGCCTAAGCCTATGTCCATTGCTAAGCCTAAGCCTAAGCCTATGTCCATTGCTAAGCCTAAGCCTATGTCCATTGCTAAGCCTAAGCCTAAGCCTAAGCCTATGTCCATTGCAAAGCCTCAGCCTCTGCCCATTGCTAAGCATAAGCCTACGTCCATTGCTAAAGCCTAAGCCTATGTCCATTGCTAAGCCTAAGCCTATGTCCATTGCTAAGCCTAAGCCGAGGTCCATTGCTACGCCCATGCCCATTGATTAGCTCCAGCCTATGTCCATTGCTAAGCCTAAGCCTATGTCCATTGCAAAGCCTAAGCCTATGTCCATTGCTAAGCCTAAGCCTAAGCCTATGTCCATTGCTAAGCCTAAGCCTATGTCCATTGCTAAGCCTAAGCCTATGTCCATTGCTAAGCCTAAGCCTAAGCCTAAGCCTATGCCCATTGCTAAGCCCCAGCCTGTGCCCATTGCTAAGCATAAGCCTACGTCCATTGCTAA
>JASAMW010007546.1:0-10954 GCA_030247985.1 Epsilonema sp. ZAB3_2
GAATATTATGAGCTGTTAGTTGGATTTTCGTTTCGAGAAAATAGATATCTGTCTGACGGTCGGTTTGTCGCTTCACTCGCTTTGTCAAGTTTCACATTCGCCGTAGTGGCTTATCATGGGCACTGGTTAGGTACCTGAGCATGGTGCCCCAGCAGAGGTGTACTATTGTACAGCACGTACTCTACTGTACATGCACGTACTGTATACCATCAGTCGCTCAAAAAGGTCCTCCACCATGAATTTGTAGTCCTCTGTATTAGCGGACCTACGCAGCGGTCTATGCGCCTTGTAGAAAGTACGGCGCGCGCGTAGAGTTGTGAAAGAAGAGGACAAGACACGTAGGACCTTTTTCAGCGACTGAGGGTATGCCTGTGTCGTGATTACCACGATATTTGATGATACATACAGTACATAATTTATGTACGTCAATAGCACATGCTTATGTTTTGTCTAGGACAGTAGGCGTGCGATCTTTTCTTCCTATTTCACAACCGTTTGTGTTTATGCCTCACCCTTTTGCTCAAAACTAAACTAGAAGCTGGTTGCACTATCAACAGCTCCCACTTTATACGCGCAAGCTGCAACTATACTATTAAGCTTCGCGACAGTGGCGCAGTCAGTTCTGTCGTGATTTCCACGATATTGATGATACATACAGTACATAATTTGTGTACGTCAATAGCACATGCTTATGTTTTGTCTAGGACGGTAGGCGTGCGATCTTTTCTTCCTATCTCACAACCGTTCGTGTTTATGCCTCACCCTTTTGCTCAAAACTAAACTAGAAGCTGGTTGCACTTTCAACAGCTCTCACTTTACACACGCAAGCTGCAACTATACTATTCAGCTTCGCGACAGTGGCGCAGTCAGTTCAAGGGCGCGACGGATCCCCTACTGCTTGACCTTACTTTCTGTGGGTCAAGGATCTGATTGATTTCCAATCAGTGGCTTTTCCCTGTGCCTGTGATACGGCCCTTCTGTTTTTCTGCCGGGAGGTCTCTGCTGCACTGAATCCCACATTGGACCCTGCCAGACGCTCTATGCGAGGGTTCCAAGGATTTTTCTTTTGCTTCCTCTCTGGTACCGTTTTGGTCTTATTCACAGCCTGTGGCACAGTCCGTCCATGATGTCCCTATCTTCTCGGCCCTGTGGGGCTCCTAGGAGCAAGGTCACTGTTATCGCTTCAGGAAGTGGCACATCCTCCTCTGCACTACTTGCGCAAGTGTCGGCTTACTACAGTCAACCTTATGGGAAGGAAACTGTTGCCATTCCTGCTCTGCTGGCTTTCAGCAATCCATTGACCAGTGAAGCTGAGAGTGAGGTAGACGAGCTCTATCAGCAACTGCAGCAAATGGACCCTGTCGAAGATGACAACCCTGACTCTGTGGAGACCACTTTCTGCTCGTTGAAGGAAGTGCTGCATAACCTCAAACGACGGAGTCAGGACATCAACCACCGACTGGTCCTGCAGTTGATCATGAGCAAATTCCCTCAGCGGATGAAACCTCCTCTCCCATTCAATGTCGCTGCTGAGAAACTGGTCAAGTACTTTGAGACCTACTACAAGCCACCCACAACGAAGGCGACTTCACACAAGAAGAAGCCGGTGGTGGCTGCGGTCGAAGAAAAATCCCCGAAGAAAAGGGGTGGTGGAAAATCGGGCAAGACAGTACTGAATGCTGTCTCTACTGACTCCAAGCAGAACACGACTTCTTCACTGGCTACATTATGCACTTCGTCTGCTGCCTCCGTGAAGAACAACGCAGAAAAATCTCCTTGCAAAGCCTGCTCCTTCTGTGGCGGTAATCATTTCAATGCTTCCTGTCCTTCTCACCAGACAAGAGGACAGCGAAGAGAGGCTCTCATAGCTCAGAACCGATGCTTTCGGTGTTTTCAGCAGGGACACCTCATCCGTGAGTGTTTGAAGCCTCCCAGAATCTGCTTCAATTGCAGCAAGATTGGCCACCACAGATTGCTCTGCCCGCTTCCCGATGGGCGCCATTCAGGGCATCACAGCTCTAGGATGCACCTGCAAACGGCACGCAAGTTTCTGCACCGCCTCCTGCAAGATCTGTTTGGCCCAATGATGAATGTTCCACCTACACGCCACAGTACATAATTTATGTACGTCAATAGCACATGCTTATGTTTTGTCTAGGACAGTAGGCGTGCGATCTTTTCTTCCTATTTCACAACCGTTTGTGTTTATGCCTCACCCTTTTGCTCAAAACTAAACTAGAAGCTGGTTGCACTATCAACAACTCCCACTTTATACGCGCAAGCTGCAACTATACTAATAAGCTTCGCGACAGCCTGAATGTGCGATACTACAATAGAAGTACATAAGTACCTACTACATAGTGTACAGTACGTACACCTATGTCATGTAGATATACTTTACAAGCTGACCACTGTCCTATAGCCACTACGGTGAATATATTTTCGACCATTAAACATACACCCTGAAGCAGTTACTACTAAAGTAAAACCAGAATTGCTGGGATCAATGTATTATTTATCTCGAGAACTACGCGACGTACAGTAGAGCAAAGCGGTCAAAACTTCCACGGATAACTTTAGCTCGCCTCTCCAATAAAAAAAACCATTTGATTCTATCTGCTCTCAGTGGCGAGATATCGCCGATTTCCTTATGTACTCAAATCGGCGAAATCGGCGTCGACCATTGGGCAATTCTAAACCTCGCAAACGCCCGAAAAATCAAAAGTGGTAGAAATATACATGACGTGATGAAAACAATAAAAATGGGCATCGGGCGTACAGGGTCGTGGGTGTCGTGGTTTGCGTGGTTTAGCGTCTGCCAAATGGTGACACGATTTCAGTGCTGAAGAAAATCGGCGAGATCTCGACACTGAGAGCAGATAGAATCAAACGGTTTTTTTATTGGAGAGGCGAGCTAAAGTTATCCGTGGAAGTTTTGACCGCTTTGCTCTACGTCGCGTAGTTCTCGAGATAAATAATGCATGGGTCCCAGCAATTCTGGTTTTACTTTAGCTCTCACTATCATCAACCATGTACCTTGGACGCAGCGGTTCAGGTTCAACGGCTTTCGCAGTGATCGCTGCCTGCTCCTGTTTGGCTGTGTAGCGGCAGTTGTGGTTGTGGAGCCAGATCCCATCACCATCTCTTCTAGCGAAGAGGAGACGGACCAGCGGCACCTTGACAACCTGAGCATCCAGGAATTTCTCGCGCTGCATCGTCGCCAGATGAAGCTGATGGGCGCCTATATCCTGGCGAAAGACCCGGAGGAGAAGCAGCGGGCGCGCGACGCCTATCTACGGCACATGAGAAGCAAGTTTCTGCGCGCCCTTGACGAACGGATGAAACCGGAAGAAAAGGAGAAACTGGTCAAGATATGGAAGAAATCACCCATAGCTCTCCATTCTATTAAACGACACGAAACGAGACTACGTAGGTACATACGTACGTAGAGTACGAACATCACGCATTGAGTAATGTACGACTAAGGGCCTACTGATTGAGCCATCATAAATGGCTCTGTGTGTATGAAATGAACATCTATACACTGTGGCCTAGTGTTCGAATAAACATTGAGTACAAAGAAATTGCTTCAATGATTACCGGGTTCTAAGATTGCAGCAATAGGGCAGCAAAGCTTACATATAGTCATACATTACCCATTGTTTCGTACGTTTTCCAGTTACAAATCTGACGCCAGGTGACAACTTCTGAGTAATACAAAGGTGAATAGATCAGTGGTCTGCTATACATGTAGCCTACATGTACTGTGCTGTGCTGTGCACATACATGTACCTATAAATTATGTAGTACGTACATGCCTACTGTATACATTCGTTACTGCTGATGTGAGAGACAATCGAATCTAGGTACTACAATGGTACATAGCTCTGTACGTACGTAACGTACGCGTCGCGTACATGGAGGTACGCTACTACGTACGTAATGTACTTAGCGTGATCCATCTTGACCTACCGTATTATTGACTGTCCGTCTGGAAATCTAAGCTTTCCCTTTCTTCGCGCAACATCGAAATACAATTGATTACTATGGATGGATGCCCTCCGTTTAGCCTCTTGCTCCCTCCGGTATGTACATATTATCTGTGTAAATTGACTGAAGACTGCGTTGTAGAGCGCTTCTCTGGAAATGCACCATATGCACCTTTTTTATGGTCCAGAAGCTGTTTTCCAAACATATTGAGACTTCCGCATTACGTTGCTGACCAGTTTAAAATTTAACCCCTCCTGTATGCTGAGATATGGCGCTGGTAGGCCCAAATTGCCCCCTTTGTGCCAGCCACTTTTTTCAAAAGTTCTTAACATCATTCTACTCCATTTTCTTCGCTGATTTCGGTTTTGGGCATGCCCCTTCGATATTTGATGAATACACCACCAAAATTGACGAAAATGATCAAATTAGCCAAAATTACCCTTTTTTGGTCTATATCATGCCATATTCATCAAAATTTCGGAGGGGCATGCCCCAAACCGAAATCAGCGAATAAAATAGAGTAGAATGATGTTAAGAACTTTTGGAAAAAGTGGCTGGCACAAAGGGGGCATTTGGGCCTACCAGCAGCCATATCTCAGCATACAGGAGGGGTTAAATTTTAAACTGGTCAGCAACGTAATGCGGAAGTCTCAATATGTTTGGAAAACAGCTTCTGGACCATAAAAAAGGTGCGTATGGTGCATTTCCAGAGAAGCGCTCTACAACGCAGTCTTCAATCAATTTACACAGAGAGTACTATGTACATACATACGTACACACATGTATCTTTCATGGTTCGATCTGTCCCCTGTCAAAAACAGGGGTGACACAGTTCTGCCTGACGGAATCTTCATGAATGGACACATAGGACTGCACACACTGATTACGCCAACATGTGGTAACATAATAGTATACTATAGATTAGAGGTGTGAAGTAGTCCAAGTACTGTGAATAGGTTATAAGTCTTGTATGTATGTATGTACAGTAGGTGTACGTACGTAATGTACTTTCATACACATGCTTGGAATAGCACTCAAGTAGTGACCTCACGAAAAAAACTTCTTGACTTCATGGGTGGTACATACCTGACAATACATGTAGGTGCGTTACTCGTACATACCCTGGTAATGTGTGTGATGCGGGTTCTATTAGTACGTATGTATGAAATTATGTGAGCGTGCGTGCACGCACTGCACGTCACGTCAGACGCAAAAGCATGTAAGAAATGATGATTTTGTCGCAGTTCTTTTCCCGCCCCGGTGGCAATAATAATTTCCAGGCGATTTTGTACAGATCGCTCCGTCCTTCTTGCCCTGGTTGGTTAGTGGTTACTTCACCACTGGTCGTCAATACCACCGCTCCAAGAGCCCAAACTTACTTGTGTATGTTCGTCCGTCCGTACGTTCACAACTGAACACATAATGTACACATACTGTATAAACATATGCATAATATACAGAACAGTAAAATAGCGCAGGGCGCGCGCGACGGACGCAGATGATGAAGGAACCGACCAATGCGAACGTGGAACAGGAGAAGTGGCTTCATGAACAATGTTTTTCCACGTGCCCACTTACACTTGTCCGGAAGGAAAGAAAAGCCCTATTCACAAGGCGCACGAACGTACTAGGAAACAGAATCATACTCATGCACCTGCCTGCACAACACCAACTCATTACTCCTTTAGTGCGCACATGAACTACGGACAACCCTTGCTGTACTGAGTACCTACAGACTCCAACTCTACTTTACTGTACTCAGTATTTTTACCGTCACAGCGGATCAGGATCGGACCGCGTCCTTTAAGGCGTCTTTCGCTTACAGGTGCACAATGTAGTTGTATGGCGGCGGAGCCGACCACCAGGGGGGATTGAAAGGTAACATACCGAAAATATCTTGCTCTGCTCAATATTGTATCAAGAGCAGACGAAGATGTCAACGTTCACTGACACCGATTGACTCCTCCCTCCCCTTTCGTATTTTTTTGCGTGTCCCATCTACCTATATCCATACGTGCATACATATGTATACGTAGCATACATACATACGTACCAATTAACCTATCTCGGGCTGTCAACGAGTAATGCATGCCTAAACATACGCCTCAGCAAGAACCGCCTTTTTGTTTTCCGGCAATTTGCGAATTTTGAAATATGGAGATCGTCTTCGTGACCATCTGAAGATCTGATCTTTCTGCCTGTCCATTTCCGTTTTGTTCTTGAAGGCCACGCATAAATTCTTATAGTGACCTCTACAGTGGGAGAAATAAATTGTTACCCATTCTTCTTAACCCTACTTTCATTTAAAACCGACCTTCGTAATAGTTGAGATAGGACGAATATCCAGTAGCGTTGCGCCTTGTCGAATTACCTAAGCGAAATTCAGTTTGGTTTTCAGATCTCATGCTCATGCTCGATTAGCAGGAACACCGGTACATTAGGACTCGAGTGATTCGGACGTACGGTACATACATACGGTTGCCGCTCCTTTTCTGGCCGTTTGCGATGGTGCGGCGGCCTCGTCGACGTCTGGTAGTGTCGCCAGTTCTGCTCCTCTTGCTTAGCTCCTTGACAGAATTGACAGGTTTGAACGCTAATTGCCATAAAACCTGCGTATGCTAGCAGTATGTACGCTCTTGTACAGTACTTATAGGTATGTACCTACGTAGGTACAGAAGGTGAGTGAGTACCTACATTATGTGCAGGTATACCTAATCGGCCTGGCTGCTAATCAGTATACGTACTTACGGTATGTACCTACCCATCCTTCAATGTAAATGTAGGCTTTGTAATGTAGGCTGTAACAGGTTTACAGCTGCTGTACCTACTGTACGTATGATGGCACTTTTCAGACAGCTTCAATCCCGCCTTTCGACAAGCCGATTTTCTGCGCCAGTGCCGAGATCGCGACTCCGGTGTCTACGCTGATCCGAGCGACTGCCACCGCTACATTCACTGCTGGCGCAACCAGACCTATTTCTTCCGCTGCTACGACGGTTTCGTCTTCGACCCCTGCAACAGCCGCTGTCTCTTCCTGTCGGAATGCATCCCCCAATCGTCGTGCGACGGAAACAGCTCCACCGTCACGGACGATTCTCGCAGTCCCACTCCGGACGGTTCCGTCGCTGACAAGTCGGAGAATAATGACGAATCCAGCAAAAAGACACGGGTGGGACTGCTGGTGATGAAGCCAGAGAGCCGACTGTCAGACCTGTGGGAGAAGGCGCACCGCGAACGGATTAAGCATCAGCAACAGGAACAGATGAGGCGACGTGGACGAAACGGCAGAGGTCGGCGTATGTTGGGCAAAAATCGTCGCCAACGCGATTTCAAGCTGGCCACCACGACTCAGAACGACGCCGCCGCTGCAGACCACCTTAACGACGATGTTCAGATCAACGACGACAGCTTCGAATTCGATCTGGACGATTTCGACTACGGCGAATACGAGGACCTGCTCGAGTTTCGCAACTCGGAGTGGGTGGAGTACAAGACGCACCCGAGAGCTCATCTACCACATCTGCCGGAGTCGGAGCCGCATCAACACGACGACGACGACCGCCACCTAGCGGACGGCAACAGGAGCAGCGGCCACGAGAAATCGGAAGAACAAGGGACCAGAAAGAAGGACGGAGCGGGACTGCTGGAGAAGAAGCGAACGAGGCTGAGCACCCTCCCACCCGACGTCCTCCAGCATCATCCGACCATCTTGCCCCCACTGCCGCCACCACCTCCACCTCCACCACCACTTGCGGCAAGACCTTTGAACTTGCTTCCTTTCCTGGAACTGGATCGGCTTCGAAAATTCAACCTGAGCAGGGGAAAAGGTGGGCCACTGTCCGAAGCTTCAGAGGTAAAAGTGGAAGAGAAAGAGGAGGAGGAGGAAGAGGAGAATGAGCAGAAAGCGACGACGGTGTCCGAAGATGGAGTCACATACCTGATCAAGGTCGTATTCAATCGCAACCGCAATTGGCCCACGAGTACCACAGAGAGTCCGCATTCGACCAGTACCTTAACAACAACCACGCCATCTTTGAAAAGCACGGAAGAGAAGGATGAAAAGGACGACGCGGATAAATTTCGCGATCCGAAGCGACCTGAAGCTGTCACGAAACCGGAAACGGACACCTCCGCAATTATTGACAAGAAGAACGAGGAGAAGATGGGCGGGGAAACAGATGGGGAGAAGTCGGCAAGGAGCAGCGCGGAAAAGAGGACGGCCTCCAGCAAAGAAAGCAGCAAAAATGTAAAGAAGCAACCAGTGGTCATGGGCGACGTACCGATGTATGGTCGTGGTAGGATGATGCCAACTCCGACGGTCAACTCAGTCAGTCAACAACAGGTTGACGCAGCATCCGCGTCCGCCGACACAGATCCGATCGGAAAAGAACGAAAAGCGAAAGACATTGCCAACATCGGGATCGAGAATGATGGAGCTCCCACAGGTTAGAAGCATACGCACTTACAGTATAGACTCGCTGCCGACTCCAAATCTAAAGTATGCTGTACGTAAGTATGTACATAGGTCAGATTCAGTAGTGGATTTCGCGTGCCCCTGCTTCATTGTTCTGTATATGTACGTACTTACTTACTATGTGCCTTCGTACCCACACCTAACTTACAGTACTGTAAACCCTCGTTTGTAGCGAGATAGGTTAATTGGTACGTATGTATGTATGCTACTGTACGTATACATATGTATGGCACGTATGGATATAGGTAGATGGGACACGCAAAAAAATACGAAAGGGGAGGGAGGAGTCAATCGGTGTCAGTGAACGTTGACATCTTCGTCTGCTCTTGATACAATATTCAACAGAGCAAGATATTTTCGGTATGTTACCTTTCCATCCCCCCTGGTGGTCGGCTCCGCCACACTACTTCATTGTGCACCTGTAAGCGAAAGACGCCTTAAAGGACGCGGCCCGATCCTGATCCGCTGTGACGGTAAAAATACTGAGTACAGTACAGTAGAGTTGGAGTCTGTAGGTACTCAGTAAAGGAAGGGTTGTCCGTAGTTCATGTGCGTACTAAAGGAGTAATGAGTTGGTGTTGTGCAGGCAGGTGCATGAGTATGATTCTCTTTCCTTAGTAAGTACGTTGGTGCGCCGTGTGAATAGGGCTTTTCTTTCCGTCCGGACAAGTGTAAGTGGGCACGTGGAAAAACATTGTTCATGAAGCCACTTCTCCTGTTCCACGTTCGCACTGGTCGGTTCCTTCATCATCTGCGTCCGGCGCGCGCGCCTTGCGCTATTTTACTGTTCTGTATATTATGCATGTGTACATTATGTGTTCAGTTGTGAACGTACGGACGAACGAACATACACAAGTAAGTTTTGGCTCTTGAAGCGGTCGGTATTGACGACCAGTTGTGAAGTAACCACAAACCAATCAGGGCAAGAAAGACGGAGCGATCTGTACAAAATCGCCTGGAAATTATTATTACCACCGGCGGGAAAAGAACTGCGACAAAATCATCATTTCTTACATGCTTTTGCGTCTGACGTGACGTGCAGTGCAGCGCGTGCACGCACGCTCACATAATTTCATACATACGTACTAGAACCCGCATTACACACATTACCAGGGTATGTACGAGTAACGCACCTACATGTATTGTAGGTATGTACCACCCATGAAGTCAAGAAGTTTTTTCGTGAGGTAACCACTTGAGTGCTACGTATTCCAAGCATGTATATGAAAGTACATTGCGTGCGTACGTACACCTATACTGTACATACATACATACATACAAGACTTAGAACCTATTCACAGTACTTGGACTACTTCACACCTCTAATCTATAGTATACTATTATGTTACCACATGTTGGCGTAATCAGTGTGTGCAGTCCTATGTGTCCATTCATGAAGATTCCGTCAGGCAGAACTGTGTCACCCCTGTTTTTGACAGGGGACAGATCGAACCATGAAAGATACATGTGTGTACGTATGTATGTACATAGTACTCTCTGTGTAAATTGATTGAAGACTGCGTTGTAGAGCGCTTCTCTGGAAATGCACCATACGCACCTTTTTTATGGTCCAGAAGCTGTTTTCCAAACATATTGAGACTTCCGCATTACGTTGCTGACCAGTTTAAAATT
Organism: Epsilonema sp. ZAB3_2; assembly: GCA_030247985.1. Lineage (NCBI taxonomy): Eukaryota > Metazoa > Nematoda > Chromadorea > Desmodorida > Epsilonematidae > Epsilonema > Epsilonema sp. ZAB3_2. The sequence goes on from JASAMW010007546.1 coordinate 10,097, forward strand.
TAACCCCTCCTGTATGCTGAGATATGGCTGCTGGTAGGCCCAAATGCCCCCTTTGTGCTAGCCACTTTTTCCAACAGTTCTTAACATCATTCTACTCTATTTTATTAGTATAATTCGGTTTCGGGCATGCTCCTCCGAAATTTTGATGAATATGGCATGATATAGACCACAAAAAGTAATTTTGGCTAATTTGATCATTTTCGTCAATTTTCGTGGTATATTCATCAAATATGCAAAAGGGCATGCCCAAAACCGAAATCAGCGAAGAAAATGATAGAATGATGTTAAGAACTTTTGACAAAAGTGGCTGGCACCAAGGGGGCAATTTGGGCCTACCAGCGCCATGTCTCAGCATCCCGGAGGGGTGAAATTTTCAACTGGTCAGCAACGTAATGCGGAAGTCTCAATATGTTTGGAAAACAGCTTCTGGACCATAAAAAAGGTGCATATGGTGCATTTCCAGAGAAGCGCTCTACAACGCAGTCTTCAGTCAATTTACACAGATAATATGTACATACCGGAGGGAGCAAGAGGCTAAACGGAGGGCATCCATCCAGTAACTAATCCGCTTCCTTATTTTCCATGTTGCGCGAAGGAAGGGATAGCTTAGATTTCCAGACGGACAGTCAATAATAGGTCAAGATGGATCATGCTAAGTATATTATGTACGTAGTAGCGTGGTACCTCCATGTACGCGATGCGTACGTTACGTACGTACAGAGCTACACATGTACCATTGTAGTACCTAGATTAGATTGTCTCTCACATCAGCAGTAACGTATACAGTAGGCATGTACGTACTACTGTACTACATAATTTATAGGTACATGTATGTGCACAGCACAGCACAGTACATGT
>JASAMW010007547.1:0-14628 GCA_030247985.1 Epsilonema sp. ZAB3_2
ATACGTTGTGCTATACGTCAAGGGCAAGGTCGCAAAGATAAGCCGCCACTCAAGCCAATTGCAGCGCCGCTGCGTCCATTTGAGCGAGTGGCTATGGATATTGTATCACTGCCGCATACTGCATCAGGTAGTACGTGTGCGTTAGTGAGTACTGACATGTGTACGGGGTTCTTGATTGCTGTCGCAATGGCCAATCAAACAGCTGAAACTGTTGCGGGTGTCGTTGTTACACGCGTATTTCAGTTTGGCGCCCCCAGACACATACTAACCGATTGTGGAGTGCAATTCACCTCGACGTTGTTTCGTGCGGTGTGTGCGCTTTACAATACGGAACAAATGTTCACTACGACTTTTCACCCTATGTGTGATGGTCAAAGTGAGCGAAATAACCGTACGTTGATCGACATGATTTCAAAATGTTGTTCGACTACTGGTACTGACTGGGACGTACGTATTGAAGTGTTTGCGCAAGCTTACAATGCGTACGTACAGACGCGTACGGGATTTGCACCTTTTGCTGCTGTGTTTGCACGCGAAAGTCATTTCCCTATGCAAAGTGCATGCTCAGCTCCGGCGCGTTTGATTTATGATATGGATTTGGACGACCCCTTGTCTAACTTGAAGCGAGATTTGCGAATAATCTGGACTCGCATTCAAGAGGCGTCCGCGAAATCAAAAGCGCGCCAAAAAGCTGCGTATGACAAAAAGATGAAATGTCTTCCGCTTGAGCCCGGAGACAGCGTGTGGGTCGAATCACCTGATCTGGTGAAACACAAGACCTACCCAAGATATCGTGGGCCTGCTGTGATCCAATCATTGACGGATACGAATGCGACAATCCGTTACAAGAAAACGAATGGAACATGGTCAGCTCCGAAGAAAGTCCACCGGCTGAAATTGTCAAAAGCAGCTCCGGCGGCTAAGGATGCGGTCGCATATGTGGGTGGTGATGTTTCGAAAGTTGCTCCGCCTACTATTGCCGGACATCCACCTACTAGGCATCCTCCTCTTCCTCTCGACCGCGCCCAAAATACTTCGCCAGGCGGCGAATCCGCTCTTGGTGGGGAGGGAAGAGAGGAGGAGGAAGATGAGGGTCAAACTGGGCCTACCATTTTTTCGGATTTAGGCACGAACGGCGTTGCCTTCTCCGACGCTCCTGATCAGATATGTACATTTGATTTGGATATGCCACCGTTAGAAGTGGGTAAAAACCGAAGTAGGCCACCTCTAGACGTGGGTAAAAACCGTGAGGAAGAAGCAGATGCCGATGCGGGTTTGCCTTCTTCCTCTAATGATAGGAGTTCGCGTACGCCGTATAATTTGCGCTCCGCTATTCGGCCTACCGCTCGTGTTGTAGATTTTGTACAGTATGTCACAGCCTGGTTGTCGACGTAAAGAATAGCGCGTCTGTGGTGCTCTTCTACTGTATTGAATCTTGTTTACGCACGTGATTTTAGTATACGCGATGTACTATGCACGTGCACGCGTCAGCCAGCATGCTACAGCACGTACGTACACGTTATAAGTAAGTACCATACTACACTACGTAAATAGTACGTTAGCTGCTGCTGTACCATACTGGTTGGCACGTGTGTATGTGTGCTAGCCCTGCATATAGTGCGCATGTCTAGCATGCGTGCACAGTGCATACCCCCCTCTATTTGCTAAACAGTATAGAGACACGGTATGTTTCATGTGTTGTTATGCAGTGAGCGACTTCTCTCTGTCCGTCGCTTCACTTTTACGTACGTTGTATGTACATACTTATGTACAGTCTACATTACGTAGGTACATAGGTAAAGCCTATGCCTCCGCTGTTCGCTTACCTTAGGCCGCGGCTACTTATTGTAGTAGTTGTCCGTTGTCCTTTGCGTGGTGCGTAATAATAGTGGATACGTGTAGCGCGTACGTACATACGTATGTATCAAATCTCATTCTTATTTTTCAGGCCACGCCGGACACTTCCGTCCGCGCGCATACCATACTATGCTTACATTGCTTTTCTTTTGTTTCAGTCATTGCAATTTCCTGGTGACTTGGAGCGTTTTGGCTGCGAAAGGAGGCGTAAGAAATTTATCGTAGTATCGGTTTGCGGGTGCAGAGGAGTCGGTCGACTGGACTGGCTTCTCTGCGATCGTGGTGCTGTGTGTAGTGTACGTACATATTATTGTTGTGTCTGTGTATTGTGTGTGTAATACGTGTACGTGTGCATGCCCCTCAACAAAGACATATGGGCTAAGTTGAGGAACAAGCTGCTCCACCGCCGTCTGGGTCGGGGACAGCTGGACGAGGCGAAAGAGCTCCTCCCTGAAAAGGTAGCTCTAGTAGCCTGCAAAGATGACGGCAAGGAGGAAGAGCTCTCGGCTGAAGAGGCTCGACTTCCTGTCCGCCCTCCCTGCTCTTGCGATGGCAAAGCAGTGGACATGGAGGGAGGCAAGAGGCGTGTGCATTTTGTGGATGCTACACCGCCAAAGGCCATCCCTGCCGCCCGCCGCCCTTCCATTCAGCAGCAGCTGAAGGAACTGGAGTGGAGGGTGAGCTTTCACAAGCTGCTTTCCTACTTGGACAAAGTGCCCAAGAAGGAGAGCAAAGGTCCGAAGAGGGTGCCCAGGGCCGAAGTTTCCCCGGGTTCCCCCACCTTCGACCGCTTGTACAAACGCGCAGGCAAGAAGGAGGAGAGGAAGAGGCGAAGACGCCAATCCACCTCCTCTTGCCAGAAGCCGCGGTTTCCACACTTCAATGAAGTGGGAGACTGGACTGTCTCTTCTTCAAGCGATTCAGATGCTGCTGACGCTGAGGCCCCCGAGCGCGGGAATATCATACCGTGCGTTGCCCAACCGGAGCAGGTCGTTTCAGCTTGTGGAACGAGTACACAGTCCGCCCAGTCTTTGGGGAAGAAGTCGGCTGGTATCGATGATGACGATGATACCCCAGCTGACTACAAACCCGTTGACTGGTATCAGGTACCACCCTGGGCTAACCAAAAGGACAGGATTGGCCCTCGGCTCACACCTCCAAATGGTGAGCCGGCCAAAGACTGGTGGGTGGCGCTTTTGCCGCGTCCTTTCCTAAGCAGTGATAAGGACGCAAAGCAGAAGCATTGGCTCTGGCTTGAAATGCATATGTTGGTCAACCAAGAGCCACAAGACACACAAACCGAGGCAGAACGTGCAAAAACTGCCCGGGCGGCACTCGATAATTACATCGAGGCCAATGGTGATGCGCAGATACAACTGAACACAAGGTTGCCTTTTGTGTCTGCCGTCCGTACCATGTTCTTGAAAAGAGGTGCGGCCGCTGGCTGGTTGCCAGGCATTACGGAAAAGGTACGCGACCAGTTGATGGACCAGCAAGTCTATTCATCTGAGTTCGCGCAGAACTCCAGCCCCACAGCTTGGCCTGAAGTTCTGATCCACAAGACCCTGCAAGTCATGCTCATGTTTCCACGTCATGCATTGAGCGGATTTGGTCCTGATGAACGTGACCAGATGGGTCAGCGCATCTATGACCTGGGCTTGTGGATGATAAAGCGAGGTATGTGCGTCTGTTGTGTACCGTATACGATGCGGAACGACTTTCGCCAATACTTCAATGTCCAGAAACCGGAGGGCGTGCAGACTACCCACCGATATCTGGGCGAAGTTCGGCCGTCGCGTCCTCATTTGAATTTGAGTCACACGACCCGGCCGGATTTCAAGGATACTTTCTCTAGGCGACATTACAGGCCTAGAGTAGAGGATCCTTTCTTGCCCTGCAACGATGAGGAGTTGGGAATCTTGACAGAGATCCTGGCCAGGTATGATACTTGTGAGAAGATCCGCCTGACCCCAGCTCGCTCATTGTTTGTGAGGGAGTCAGTGGAGTCACACCAAGGAAAGCCAAGGGTGATGCCACTGTACTACACCCATGCCGGCCCTCATTTGTTATTGCATACGTCTCGTAAGATACGGGAATGCAAGAAGGATGAGGAGAAGCAAAAGCTTCTATGTGAAGCTAAGCCTGTGTGGTCAGACCGGGGTTGGAATACCACTGCGTATTTTCTGTGTGAAGACATGGACCCGGTAACTGCGCCATCACAGTGGCATGGGGATCCCTGTCAATCCACTCGTCATGCGTTAGTGGACACAGGTACATCCTGGGGACCACGCACTCGATCTTGGATGGAAGAATGTCGCTGGATTGAGGGCGTGCTCGCCGACCATCGCAACACAAAGGACTCTGCTCTGTCTGCAGCTGTGGCGACTGACGATGAGACCTTTGTGAAGCAGTATAACGACATCAGACGGCCATTTGATCAACCGTCTGTCAGGGACGGATTCTGGCAGGAGAATGGCAAGTATTTCCGGCCGCATCCGTACCTGCACACTCGTTATACCCGGCCTGTAACTACCAATGCCTCACCTGCGGCAATGGAAGGAGCGTCCATTGTGGTCAAGCCAGAAATGGGAGAGCTTGGACCGCATGGACATTTCCTGAATACAGTCCGGCGTATTGCTCACACTGGGTTCTGGGGTCGAACCGACAACTGGGGAGAGGTCGACCACCGGAACTCACGGATTGTTCCTGTCATGTATCAGGATTTCTCCAGGTGTGAGACAGGAGGGAAGGGGCTCAAGGATGCTTTCGTGGCCTACAAGGTAGTTATGAATCACTGCCTGGGCAAGTCGGAAGCCTTGTACCCCAAGGATGTGGAAAAGGGATCCGCAGAAGCTGAGGAATGGTGGGTGAAGAAGGTTGATCTGGCTAACTTGTATCAGCAAGATCAAGCTGCCAAGTTCACTCAGTTTGTGTACATGTGCCAAGATTATGGCATGGATCCCCATGGCATCCGCAGATGGCCGGCCATGCCCTGTGAGCCTGTGCTAGCCTACTGTTGGGCCAGAATTCCCCCCTTCCTTCGCACTGTGGCAGTGAGAGGGATGGTGGTGGATGACCTCGCTGATTGGACTTGTATGTTGGAATCTGGAAGCCAATATCCTGTCCAGTTGGTGACCAGGAGAGCTTTGGCTACTGTGCCAATGACTACTGCCTTCCCCTGGGATAGAAATACACAGTTCAAACATTCCCGGGAAGGACAGATGGAGCTCGGCAAGTTCATGGATGTTATCCTGAAAGAAAGGAACGCGCTGAGTGAGGAAGTCGTTGCCATAGTGAGAGGCAAGGACTTCCAGCTCCAACATGACGCAGAGGGGTTTGTTGATCAGAGAGATACATTCCTCAGTGCGGACACACTCGCTGTGGTGGCAGAGGCAAGATTGGATCTGCTGGCACACGAGTTATCCAGGATGCTGCCTAATGAAGGACGGTGGCAGCGTCGTGCCCGGTTGCGCCTGCTGGAAGAAAGCAGAGTCTATGTATTAGGAGGCGTCGCTGGGACGTCCCAGTCTGCGAGTGCAACTGCAAGCACCTCAACGACAGGGACTACCCCATCTCCTGCCACAGGACAGTCAGGGCAGAAGAGAAAAGCATCTGCAATGACTGGTTCTGCTGGTGGGACTGGAGGGTTGCCAAAGGGGGCCATTGCAGTGTCCCCTGCGACATCCCAAGAGGACATCCCTACTGCGTCGACATCCGCATCTGGCGGACCGCCGATAGTAGGAGGTGGTGTGCAGTGGAATATCCAAGGCCCTAAGAAAAAGAAAAAGAAGGGCAAGGGAGGACAACCACAGCCACCTGTGCCCACACCGCAACCAGCTGCCCCATCTGGGCCATTGCGGCAGGACACCATTAATCCTCCCTCTACCTCCCAGGGAACAGCTCAGCAGCAGCAACAAGGAGCTGGACCCTCCAGTGGAGGAGGAGGAGCGAAGAAGAAACAGAAAGGTGGTGGTCAGAATTTGGGAAGAGCATATATTCCCGCCCAACGCCTTCTGTTCCAACCTGGAACGGGCCCAGATTGGGCGGCTCTCCAGGATCAGCGTCTAATGAGGGAGGAAGCCCGAATTAGAGCTGCCAGAAGTTATGTGGCACAGTCCCAGGGATTGGGGCCATTGCCACCTCCAGAGCCCATTCATGGATTGCAGTTTCCAGGGTTGGGATCTGGAAGTCAGCTGACTGGAATGGGACCAGAAGCAACTGGACCCAGTCCAGCAGTCAGAGGACATTGGATGAGTGGACCACCTGGAAAGGCAGGACTCCCTCATCCAGCGTCTGCTCCCTCCATTGCTGAAAGCTCAACGTCAGCTTCTACAATGGACCAGCAGGCCATAGCAAACTTAGCACAACAGGTCGCTACAGCTACTGCTATGGCTCTGCTGGGAAAAGGAGGAGCCACTGGAGGAGGTGGAGCACCATCGATGGAAGGAGGGTTGCCTTCTTTATGTACTTCGATGGCCACCCAACTCCAGATTACGCCTACAACAACAATGGCGACGATTCCGCCGGCGACGTCACCGTTGTTGCACATGGCGGCTGGCCTTGCAGGCACAACGACATCCAGAGCCTCACCAGATGCACTGATGTCGCCTGCCCAAGGCTCAGGAGCAAGTACTGGAGGAGTTCCACAGCAAGAGACTCCTACAGTAACTATGCTGAGGGCTCTGGAGAATCCAGCGGAACCTTATTGTAAGTACAGGTTTGCTGCTGCTTATCGACGGGGACCTCATCATGAGGAACTGCACAGAGCGGTGCTGGACCACACTGACAAGTTCCAATCCGAATTGGAGAGGAACAGGTTCCAGTTTCCCGCTCATGCAGGGAGAAGGCGGCCAGACGGCTATGCACGCAAATGTATGTTCGTGCCTAACCAATCTCGGCCGCCGGAAGTCTTTGTCTTCAAAGTCTTTGACGAAGCAGAAAGGCATCGTCAAGGCTACCCGGACGCGGTTCTTCTTGCCACATTTATCATAGATAATGTGGAGGATGCAGGAAGACGCGATACGGAGGAAGAACTAGACATTGCGGAGACCGTCTATGGAGATCGCCACGATAACCTGGCGCGACAACTCCAAGGTGGAAAATCTCCGCAAGTGTCCGCGTCAAAGTCCTCCGGAACTGGAGGAGGGCGAAAGGCGCAAGTGAGCACTGGTTCGAGCACCTCTTTGTCAGCTGGTGCTCCCACCTTTGTTCCACGAGGGGGCGGAATGCCCATGTATGGAGCGCGCCTACCTGCAGTGAAAATTGGTACTCCTGAAATGTATCAATCTCACTACGGGGGGGAGGTGGACCGCGACAACAGATGCCGCCTCCGCCACCTCCAGCTCAATATCCGGGCTATGGCCAGCCAGCGGGTTATTATTACGACCCCAATGCCCAAGCTTCGGCATGGTTGGACCAGAGCGCCGGACAATTCCCTGCTCAGTCGCTAACACCTGAACAACAAGCGGCTGCACAATGGGACCAGGATCAGTTGGTGCTGCAACAGTCGCAACAACTTGTGCGCACGCAGCAACAACATCAGGAGCAGATGGGGTCAAGCACACCTCCTGCACCTGTTCCAAGGACTCCACCGCCGCCGCCAGGCATGTAGAGTCCGGCCCTCATAATTAGGTAATTAAGACTTAATTAGTGGGTTATAAAAAGCGAGGGAGTACGTATGTAATGGTGGTACCTATTCCCTCTGGTGGCCTGTAATGTACGGTAAGTATGTACTGTAAATCAGAGTACGTACCTTCTGTGCATTCCTCGCCTCTCCGCCGGGACGTAACTGAAGTCCCTCCGGGGTGGTTCTTTTCCGAGTTAAGGTTTCTGCCATCCCGGTTGTGTCTGTCTTCTTGTAGCTTCCTTCGGGACCAATGAAGTACAGACGCATTTTTGTTTTCATTTTTTTATTTATTTTTATTTACGATGTAATCGGTGTAGCGCAGGGCGCCTCGCTCACTAAGTATAGGATGTGCCTTCCATACAGTATCTGTACAAATTGTATTATATCAACAGAGTATAATAGATTTCTATTTTTCTATTCGCACGGCCGTTGGGTAGTATGTATAGTGGATACTGATGCCACCTACATCTACTCACACCAAACCGGTAATACTTATCATGTGCCAAAGCCAGCTGCCCCTATACAGCAGTCTGTGCCATATTTATTTATTTATTTATTCTGTGATATTTATGCTCAACGGTTGTGCACATTACTGTTTTATCAATAGTAGTTTTATCATTCACTGTTGTTTTATCACCGCTTCGGAAGGCCACCTACGCGAGAAGAGAAGACGTCCAAAGCTGCGCTGATTCATCAACTAATTATTGTGGGTCGCAGTTGCGCTGGCCGCAGATGGCGCTGGTCGCCATTCCACGCTGACAGAAGAGCGCGCGCTTCGCGCCACTGGGGAAGCCAGGAGCTCCGCCTGTGCCCTGTCACTGGAAGACCGGAGTCGCCCATCGTCGGCTAGCCTGCAATAGCAACAACCTGCAATAGCTTATCCAGTACGATATGATCCCCCCCTTTATGCCAAGACCAGGTGCCCCCCATCATCCAAGATTCTACCAAACGCCGGCGATGGGAATCAAGACCGTCTGAGGGTGGCGAAGGTGGCAGCTATTCTGCCTTTACCTTTTCTCTATCTGGTGGGCCCCCTCAGACTCGGCTCCGGTACCCACTGTACCATGACTGCTTCACCATCTGCTGCACCCAGTGACAGGGGTCGGAACTGTTGGACACCATCTGTACGAACTTGTCCCACAGGCGTGTGACGGGGAATCCAGTAGCACGTGTAATCCTGCAACAATATCATCACCTGGCAAACTGCAACAACAATCAACAATAGCATCCGATGTATTGGGCCAACAATAGAACTTCCATATTTATTATGAAGATGAACTCACTTCAACCTCCGCCCGAAACCCGTCCGAGTTCCTGGCTACGGTAGCCTCACCCCCAGTTTGGAGAGTTGGCGCGAAGCTGGAAGAAGGCCAAGAAGAAGGGCCGTGGGAAGGAGGCGGCGTCACGAAACGAGCAAGGAGTTGATTGGAACGGACGCCGCCGCGTGGCCAATGAACTGCGATCTGTACAAAAGAACAAATTATATGTTTATTATTAGTACGTACGTGTATATGTATAGTACATATGTATTTCATCATTGCGAGCGAGGCGCAGTCTCTGTGTACGACGCAGCGAGCGTCAGTTCCACCAAGTAAAGAGCTTTGTGAGCAGTGGTGTGGAGTTGCGTGTAATAATACGAGCACGGTATCGTCAAGAGGTTCTTCCTTCCTGTGTACTATTTTACCATCGTATGTGCATCGAGAGCCTAGGCGGTCTCGTACGGCTCGGCTTATTCCATCAGCCTTAACAGACCTCACGTATCTTCAATTTTGGTAAGCGTGTATGTTTTATACAGTGTGAGTAAGTGCCTACTTACTGCACGGGAGCTAGTCCTGCTGGTTTTCCGGTGTGCGCGGGAGAGGCCGTAGGGCCCAATCTGCTGCAGCGTTGCGAGCCGGTATCGGAAGCACGTTGTACAATTTTGATCAGATTGCCTCACTCGGATTGGACTGCAAAAAGTACATATGTAAATTCAGTATACGCGTGCGAGGAGAGGTGTCATTTCGAACAAACGGGCGATATTACAGCAGTACGTATGCCGCATGCAAATTGGTGACGTAGGCCAACGCCAGAAGGCGGTCCATCCATATGTTTCTCGCTATTCAGGATTGTTGGACATATGTACGTGGCTAATGGCTAATGATTAGTCATCTGTAGATATGTCCAACATGAACGCGACATACATACTCGTCCGTTGTGCTGAACGCACCTTTGGGTCAATCCTTTGGACAGCAGCCAGGGCACAAAACGCCACTTGTAATTTGACCATCCCATTCATTTGACATGTCAAACTGCTCCAATACCATCTCACAAACTAAACCATAATGGAAAAATCACATACCACTGTCCATTGAGAGAGGTGGATTTCCAAGTGGACTTTTTCGTGCAATTTTGCGCCAGAAAAAACCCATCGATTTTGGAAATATCAGCAGTCTCTCAATGGACCATCTACATGTAATGACGTGGAAGCTAGCAAACACCATCGCACAGATAGACAACGTGTGCCAAAGCCGAAAATTCAGCTATAAATAAGCCAGCCAAAAATTGCAACTCAAATTCGGTTTTCCGAACATTTTTTTATGCAACAACAATCAACACACGCGCCTATCACATTTCCCGTGCAAAGGTTATAGGCAATCAAAAAGCATTCTGAATGTAACCATAGATCATTCACAACAAAAAAACTTCAAAACAAACACTATGCACTGCACTACAAAGATATTTTAGGAATACACCTCCATCAAAATTACGGCACGTGTAATATCTATGGTGTACAAATCCACGCCAGAATCATGCTTATCATAAGCTGACACTGGCTTACAATTCATCTGGTTGAAATAAGAAACCGAGAGTACAATAGGTGCCGATAATAAATGACATTTTTGACCTCTTTACAACGTACAACACGATACCACCTACCTCACGTCGTCTCATTTCAACTACAGTACTTCTAAATCTAACTCAATCACGACCTATTCATGTGCATGCACGAGCAACAAATCAATTCACATATTCCTTTACTCCCTTCCATGCCAATGCACAGTGTGTTGCGCATATCTTCCCTGGCAAGAATCCTCATCATCGTCCGTCCTACACTCTTCCTTCACAATGCCATCTCCGCACATGGGGGGCGATGATGGCACACTCTCATCCATTATCTGCTCCCGTCCTTCCCCTCCCTCACACTTTACGTTGTTCGCACCATCATCATCATGGCTGCATTCTTGAGCTTCTTCTTCTTCTTCTTCATCACCAGCTGCGGCCGTGCTCTCGCTGATTATCCACTCTTGATCTTCTTCCTCCAACACCACAACAGCGCTGACCCTGTGGCCGAAGTAGACGAGCCAGTAGTGAGCCAGCTGCTCGTCCAACCAGTTCAGACTCACCAAGTCCAGGCCACCGCCCTCCCGAATCTCCAGCAATTCCCACAGTGCCTTATCCGCCAGATTCTCCTTTATCGTCAACAGACGTCGGTGCTGTCTCTCGGATAAAGGGCGGATGCGGCAAAGCAAATTATAGACTTGGCTTGCCATAGCAAAAAGCGAGGATTGTAAATATGCTATGTATATTTTCTCTTTCGGTACACTATACAGGTAAAGCGTGTTGTATGTACTGTACAATATGTACAGTACGTAACGTACTGTACACGTACACGTACGTACACGTACACGTACTGTACACGTACGTACTGTGTACACACATACACATACAGCATGCGGCAATAGGAGAACAACCTAAAGTCTGGCCAAGAAGAGTTCGCCATGGCATTCAAGGCGTGTTGCGTAAAATAGATTCACAAATGCGGATTTCTGTCCATGCTTCATGTACTCCTATTTAGCAGAAGTGCAGGCAAACTGAGTCCGATAGCGAACTCTCTCTCTCTCTGGCCAGACTAATAGTGTTAGGGTAGCGGGTTCGATTCCTGTTCGGTCCAATTTCTCCTCATTTCGCAGTCGGGGCATTGTCACACGGAACGCGGTACATAGTCACAGTAGCCAGCTACCACCTGTACACAGAACTGACAACAAACAAAACCACTTGACATCTCTCAGATTCGCCAAAAAACTATCAAAATACAATCCCCGCTTTTGACTATGGATGCAGTCTGTCTGTCTGCCAAATCCGCCCTCTAACTTGATCTGGGAGAGCTGCTGAGTGCCGCCCATCTTCTCCTCCTGCTCCTTGGCCAGGATTTCGATGGCCTGCTTCTTGCTGGTGCCGGGTGGCAGTTGGATCTGGGCGCAGCCTCGCTCGTTCATTCGTCGCTTCGTCCTTACGTCCGTCTTGCGCGGCATGAGAACGAAGCTCGTCGGCACCTGGACCAGCTCCCGCGTGCTGTCGTCCAGGTACCACAGGTCTCTCAGACAGCCGTCCAGCGCATCCCTGGCCGACCGCGGCGCCCTCTCGCGTGAGACCCACAAAGCTCGGATGGTGTTCATGGCGTGGTTCAGGGTGATTTTTTCTCATATTCGATTTTGACTGCCAAAGGACTGGAGGTTTTCAATCATTTTCGCAGTAAAAAGTGGGTTGAAAATGCTCGAAATTGCAAGTTTGAAAGGAAGGAAAAGAAAGAGATAATTCTCACTACCAATACAGCATTTTAACCGTCTTCGTAATCCCAGGCGTCCGCCTTTCCGTAGCCACCCAGCAAACCCCGTCCGTAGACGGAGTGGAAATACACAAAACCCGTCTACGGACGTGGTTTGCCCCGTCTACGGACGGGGTGGAAAAACAAACCCCGTCTACGGACGGGGTTTCGCCGGGTGGCTACGGACAGGTGGACGCCTGGGATTACGAAGGGGGTTAACTCAAAATTTTTACCAAGTAAATGGCAAATGCTCGGAAATATGTGGGCATAAATTTGAGCGAAATCGGTGCAGGGTAACCTATTGAAATTGCCCGTCAAAATCGTAAAGGAGAAAAAACACCCTGTAGTTGCGCTGGTGTCTGGCTCTGTCCTTCGCCATGCGTCTCAGCGACAAGTAGGCCTCTCTCGTCACGTAGGACAGTGGTGGGAAGGCTCCGGTGACGCTCTTTCGAGCAGCCTTCTTTCTCTTTTGCGGTGGCTCCGTGTCTGCCTGCGCATTCGTCCCTCCACCATATCCATCTCCATCATCCACCGTTTCCGCATCCTGCCACATAACTTTCTTCAGCGTGGGTTTTGCCGGTTTGACCGGTCGAAATTTCGGTGACGCCGGCGCTTTCTTGACGGGAAAAGGCCGAAGGTTGGGCGGGGCGCTGGGAACCACCAGGAAGAATCCAGAGAAGCTGCTATTCGCCGGCAAGTTAGCCAGGGCCGGCGGCAGAGGCGGTTTGTCTGGCGCAGAAGAGTGCACGATTGTACCGCCGGCGGTTGTGACAGGTGGCGCGGGAATTTGAATCTGTGCCCGATTTTGCAGCGATGTTGCAGACGGCGGTACGGAGTACTTTGGGCCGCTGCCTCTGCGCTGAGGCGGCAACATGGTCATCGACCAGGGCGGTTGTTCATTTCGCTGCTGCTGAGAAGGAGGTTTGTAGAGTGGGGGAGGTGGAGGCAGCACTTCTGCCTGTTTCGCGCGCAAGTGCTCTAGTAGGCGATCTCTGGGCGTCCAAACGAGGTCCGTTTTTTGCTGCTCCCCTCCTTTTTTCTGCTCCTCTCCATCTGGACGTGATGTTTCTGTCGATGGCAAGCCAGTTTGAGCTGACAATGGCACGCCGCTATTCTTCTTGTCCACAGAGATCACCGTTTCCGGTCCAGCTTTCGACTTTCTTAATATCGCTGCCGTGGGTCTCCGACGACCATACGTCGGTCTTCCCACCAGTAGCGGAGTGACATTCCTGACCATCGGATTCTTCGCAGCCTTATCTGCCTTCGCTTGAAGAGGGGGTGGTGGTTCACTCTCCTTCTTCTTATCCATTCTTAGTATCACCACGTCATCGTCCTCTTCTGTACTAGCAGCAAGCGAATTACAAGCCTTCCGGTGGTTCCGTACGCCCTGTTCCGGTGGTAGTGTAATACTCTTCTGCTTATGCGTTTCTGGTATCCTGTGCAGAGGAGGCGGAGGTCTCAAAACTTGCTCCCAATTGCTCATGTTGCTGTATTTGAATCCAAAAGTACCACTATTAGTAGGCCGTTGGGAAGGTGGCAAAGGTCTCGAAGATCTTGGACATGAAGAAGGCTCGGGAATCAGCTGATAGGTGGTACGGGTTTCTTGGGAAGGAGTTAAGGAGCTTTGTTGCTGCTGATCGGGTGTTTGTGGTGGTAGAAGCGCGAAGAGCTGTTCCCCATGTTGCACTAGGCCTATGGGTTGTATGAGCCGGACGGCCATTGGCTGAGAGCCGGAAGATGGCCAATCAGAAGACACCGGCATGGATGAATGTCTGGACAAGGGTGGCGGCGGTATCGCGGCACTGAAAGCAAACAGAATCAGTCAATCAATCAATCTTCTTTTCCACGCGCATATCGTATGCAACGGTAGACTTATGCACGTGGAAAAAAATAAGCACGTATTGGATACTTTGGGGTACACCCGCCCATGGGGAAAACCCGGCCACCAAAGCTCATGCGAATTTGCTGTAGGTCAAAAGCACGTGTTTTAGGTAGAGATGGCACGATAAGAAATTTTTCAAAAATTCGATATCGAGACGATACGATAAAATCAGACATCAAAAAATTCGATATCGATACGATACGATAAAATCAGACATCAAAAAGTTCGATATCGATATGATACGATATTTTTGGGTAGTGGAAAAATCGATATCGAGACGATACGATATTTTTGGGCTGCAAAAAGTCGATATTTGACGATACGATACGATATTTTTATGTCACTAAAATCAGTCATTCTCAGAGAGTGCAGGTGGTGAGACGAGCTATGTACATGCTGGTAAATAGGCCCATGACATTGAATCTGCCAATTGAGAGCTCTCATGGGGTGGTCTGGCTGATAAGGTTAAATTTAGACAACATGGGCTTTTCTATTGGGCATTATATATATACAGTACATCAGATCTTCCATCCTCAGCTCAGCACCATGAGTTCCCTTCCTACTCATAGTATTATGTCAGGCCGCACTGTCCTGGTTTGGTGGTCTTGTCGGGCATTACCTCATGCCAGATGCCACTGAACTAGCCCAAGCCAAGCATACATATTACAATTACCC